>JAQFZW010000954.1:0-36916 GCA_034687055.1 Heteromurus nitidus | reverse complement strand
TCGTCTGGAGTGATGTAGACGTCTACATGACACAACGGTTTCTCTCTATATATTTATTTACGTATGGACTACGAACCTCGCACCTTATTCATCTTTTACGTGGGACTATATGGCTTTCAAGTTGAGACTTTTTTCTTCTTGTGGCAAACTCCAAAACATGGATTCAAGCTGTTTCTCTCTGCGTGTGGAATGACACTTTTATTCCTTTCCCTATGTTGTACTTGAAATTAAACTGAATAAAAATAAGTCGAGTTTTAAAGCCTCAATGGAAACAGTGTATACAACTTTCCACATTTTTTTGGTCGGATTTGAAATGGGAGCTTGGCCATTACTTTAGTGATTACTGAGGCTATATGCTGTGGTGTGTGGTATATTATGATGATGGACCTGAACTTCTTCGTCTTGCTTCTCGTGATGTTCGGACCTGTTGGTCCGTATCTGCGAATATATTCGTTAGAAGAGAAAAACCAGGGGGTCAAGCCAGAATGGGTCAGAGGAATGACGACGACAACGGAGTTTTTCTTCAATTGTTGCTAAATTGTTTCAAGTCTCCCCAGTAGCCATTAATATACATGTACAATGGGCATAATATTCTCTCCAACCGAGTGCGCGTCTCATTGGTCTTCCGTTTTTTTTATAGTTTATAGTTATCGGATAGGTGAGAGGTTGAGTGTGGGCTGGTGATATTACACAACTCCGGTTTTTTAGCAATAAATATCGAGGAACGGTTCTGGTCTTTGCTCTTGCTCAATTACTCTTTCCTCTTTTCTAACAGTTTTCCTCTCCCGATCTCCTGTCCTTTCAAGTCGTTACTCTTTTCCCTCTGCCCATCTCTCTCCACGGCGAAAAGAGTGAGGAAACAGGAGGATCGTGAGTGGACAACACAAGTCTCTCTCTCTCTCTTCCACTTTCTTCCTTTTGGACAGTGAGTGCGTCAAGCCTTTTTGCTCTCCTTCCTTTCGCTGCCAATTTCCCTGTTTTCCTCATCGAACACATTGTTTTATTACCTGGATTACTGCCATTTAGTGGAGAAACAACGTAATGCTTTTAACTACACTTGCTTCAGATCAATTACAACACTCTAATAATTTTTTTCTCTCTCTCTCTACTCTTCCATGCCTGGTGCCATTCACTTCAGCCTCTCTAAGAGCTGCTCGGCTGCACACCACTGTTATTGCTCTCCGCGTCTCGATAAAATGTTACATATCCACTATTTTACCTCCTTGATCGAAAACTGCTACTCCCTTTTTGACAACGACCAGAAGCAGAAGGCAAGACGAGAGGATGAGAAGAGAAGGAGACGAATAAAAACAAACTCCCAAAAAAAGAATCCTGTTTTTTCTCCTCTTCTCTCGAGCTCTCCTATCCTATCGATACCTTGAGTTGTGTTATGTAGATATCTAGATATTCCATTTTATGGTGATTCATGTTGATAGCTCAACTGCCTCTGTCTCACTCTCTGTATGTCCACCAAGAAGAAAAAAAATACAAGTTCTCTCTACTCGTCTTCTTCTTCTTTTTCACTCAACTAACATACCAACATCCTGTTCATATTTACACCTTAATTGCCTATTCACCGTGCTCAAGTGTGAATACAATTGGAGAAGGAATGTGTGTTCTGAGGAGGAGAAATGGTTCTACAAAACGGTGGCAAGATGCTCGCTCGCATTTCCATTACTCACTTAAGAAAATACTCTGCCTGCTTACTGCTACCTTACCTCCGCGAACTGAAATTTACAATGTGTGAGAGAGTGAGGATTTGCTACTGTCGTGTGTGTGTGAGTTGAAGTTGAACAAAAAGAAAGAACGGAGGAAAAAAATGGTAATCTGCGACAAGCTCAAGGAATGTGGTACTTGAGATTAAAAATTTGTCACAACAATTCCCTTTTTTCTTAGAGTGTGTGTGTGTGTGAGAGAGAGAAGTTTTTGCAGTAAATAAGCAACAAGACTTTTTTTACCTCAAGAATTAGATTACGTCACTCTCAAACAAGTTCATTGTATGAATTGTGTAGTAAATTTGCTGACATTTTCTCCTTCCATTCCAGACGAAGGAAGGAATAATAGAGGAAGCTTACATTTTTCTCTCTCTCACACACACACACACACTACTCAACTGAATTATGTGCATAGCCAAAGCTGATGTGTGCATTTTATGCTAATTCAAATTAGGAAAGAAAGATTTGTAGAGAGAAAAGTATGGTGCAAGTTTGTCGCGTCGTCGTCGGGGCCTTTTATGACTTTTCGAGACATGCGTGCATCCAAGTCTTTGGGGGATAACGGCAAACTCTAAATTTTCTACTTTTTTTCTGTGTCAAGTGGAAATGCAGCCAAAAGGCGGCATCCTTTTATTCCATTTGGCTCTCATCTTCTTTTCCAGAGAAAAAAAATGTATGCGAATGCGGAGAAAATTGCAATACGAGAGAGAAAAAGTTTCTCGTTCCGTTTCTCTTTTTTTGTCAAATCCTTTTACTTCTTTCCCTTCTAAAATGGCATCTGAATCTGGTAACTCTGGTATGTCTTGTGTGCACACTTTCTTGGAATCAATCTGCAATATTATTTTTCTGCGGAAGGGAAAACTTTTTCAACTAGACTTTTTCGCAAATGGGGAATAATATTTTTTTGGGAAATTCCAAGAAATGAATAGACACAGCCGCCCTTAATTCCTTCTCCCGTTACATGCTTTTACTTCAGTTTCCAAGTATTTTCCTCTTCGATTCATCACTATTTCGAGCTTCGCCATTATTGCAATGCAGGATTTGTGTGTTGGAAGTTGGAACTAATTTAACAATAAGCGGTTTATCTATTTTGTTTCAAGATGTGGCATCATCAGCCTCATTCCACCACATTTCCTACTCTATCTCTACCCCCACACACACACCGCCGCCCAACACACACCAAAAAAATTAATGAATGGATGAATGCATGCATGAGTTGTACTCAACCATACCTAAACTACACAAACGAACTTGTAACTGGTTGAGGTGATGTGATGCCATTGTAAATTAAATCAGTTCTCATCAGGAAAAAAGGAACGGTTTTTTATTTTAAAAAAATGCATCACACAAGTTTATTTATCACCATCACCCGCATCCTCATCAACATCATTAAAAATCAAACGGATCTCACTGTATTTCTCATATCATCCTCGACCATCTCTCTCTCATTTATTAGAGGAGCGAGGAATAAATTTAAAAAATGCATCATCAACATTATATCATGGGGCCTTGTTCCGAAATCAGCCAAATGTAGTAAAAAAATTGTATATAAAATATATATTAGATGAGACAGAAGAAAGAAAGTGTTTGTCTCTCTCTCCCACAACAACAAAAAACTTCAGTTCACTTGCATCCAACTCCAACACATTATTCCATGTTTCCTCCCGTTTCGCGCAGACAACCACGAAACATCGAAAAACCAAATGAGGAATATCATCTGTCTGTAGTCAGCATTGCATGCAGTCATGATATTACATAATATTATGTGGCATCTCTGATATAAAAAATATATATGTACATCGCCTTTCTCTTTCACACTGACTTCTCGAAACAGATGATGTTTCCGTGTGTGCTTGTGTGATATGCGCTTTTTTTGCTCTGCACCACTTCCCAAATCTCTACTCCCTTTTGTCGGCCTCCTCCGTCTCCGCTCCGTTTCCCCTCTTTCTGGCCGTGGGTCCGTGGCGGCGATACACTCACTCTCTCAGAAGAAGAAGAGAGAGAAAACTCAGAGGAACTTCCTTTAAGTAAGAGGAGGATGAAAAAATATATATATTTGTTACCAGTTACCAGTTACCATCATGAAAGTATCCTTTTTTATCATCATTTCATATAAAAAATGCATCTAGTAAAAATATGAAATCCACTTTTCTCTTGTTGAGTAACTGACAATGAGAAGAGGCACATCTTATCGCATCATGATGATCATGTGTGATGGTCATATTCTGAATTCTGACTATCAATCTACCAAATCAGTACACAATTTTTTCTAGCCGAGTTTTGAGAAGAGCAGCGTCATATTCTTTAGTGGCGGAGCATGAAAATGAGCAAGTGAAAATGAGAATGGGGAAGTTTATGTGGTAATGTGAAGGATAGGAATGGTTATTTTGAAGTAAGTAGATTTAGTTGTTGATGGAGATGGAAGAGTATCGAATATCGTCGTTACAGAGAGGAAACACAATACTTTACTCCACTCATTGTCCGCCTCCGCCTTCCCCTTCCATCGGAAGGAGAAAAGAGAGTATAGAGTTTTGGGAAAGAGCTTTTCCCATTTCCTCGAACGAAATCGAAGCTCTTGCAATTGAGTTGCAATACGTACCGTGCTAAGTTTTTTCGGGGGAAGATATTTCGCCCACGAGGAAAATTGGTAGTAAAAATCCGATCTGTCAAAATATTAGTTGCAAGAATTGAGGATGAGATCAGAGCTTATAGGTTTTTTAGTCGAGACGAGAGTTTATACTTTTTGGCGAGAAATGACATCAAGTGTGTATTATTATTATTAGAAGGACTTCCGCGAATTATACATGTATTTCTGATGGGTGTTGTGATATTATCATCCAATATCAAACATCTTTATTCCCTTTTTCATGTTTCTTCTAAGTGTTGGCTTCGCGGAAATAGGCGAAACGGAAAGAGCGACTTGAGAGATGAGAGTGGATTGGTTATACATACATAACATTTCTTCTTGTCCTCGGCTGTGAGTGAGTGGGCGACTCACAAGAAATGGAAATGGAAGTAGGTATCTATCACAATCACAAAAAATAGTACAATAGTTTTCCTTGTTTTCTCCGAGACTTGAAGATAAATGGAGGCCAATGGGGAAAGAATAGGGAGAAGAAAAAAACAGGAAGATCATTTTCTTTTTCGAGACTCGTTAGAATTCTTGTGTTGGCATTTCAGAGAAATATAATAGACAACAAAGGATTTTCAACTCAACTTAGAATTTCCATACGTTTCATTTTGATAAATACGAGTGTTTAAGTTCAGAAAGCAATTTCTCTCTGGTATCCCATATCCTCGTACAGTTTAAAAAATGTACAAGTGTGTTGTGCCCACAGAGATTTTCCTTGTTCAAAACGATGTGGGATTTGGAACAGAGAGAGAGAGAGAGGATATATGAAAAATGCACTCAAGGTTTAAGAGTACATTATGCATTTGAAAAGGAGAGTTTGTTACGAGCTTGTGTACTCTCACAATCTAAATTGATTAATTAGTGTTTGACTTATCTCTGTGTGCACAAGACTAACCAGGCGTTTGTAAAATTGTGCTTTCTTATCCTTTCAGTCTCTCACTCAAGAAGATGAGAGTGAGGGTTTTTTTCCTTCTCTTCTTGTGTTTTCGGGTGATGATTCTAAAAGTAGCTTGCATTCCGATCCCTGCAGAGAACACACATAAAATATATATCTCGTTCGTTCTCGTACAAACAAGCAGTTTACTACTTCTTCCTTTCTCACTTTTTCTCCTCACTCGAAAAAAGCTTCAAAAGTATGTTTTAGTTGGTTGGTTGAAGAAGATATTTTTTTGGGAGAGAACTTTACTGTGTGAAATAGGATTCGTTGAAGAAAAAAAGACCTTTCTATTCTCTCGTCTACTCCATCATCAAGCTCTCGTGGAGAAGAAGTTATTTACATTTAAAACGAAAACAATTAATAGAAAGACTGAGCACAGCTCAATATTTCATTTTTTCGAAGGCGAACGGCAAGTCTTTCTAATAACTTTTTTTTCTTACATAATTTTCAACTATTTTGTGTAGTGGTCTTTGGTGGAGAGGAGATGTTGTATTGTAAAATATAATCCTTTACTTGCGAAGGAAATAAATGCATGAAGGAAAGACTCTTTTCACCTACTTCTCTGTTTCTCACCCTTCCCTCTCGCCCCCCGTCCCCCCGAAGTTTCCGATGAATAAATAGGGAAAAGAAAATGAGTTCGTGAATGAATATAAGCCGCAGAGTAATAATAATACCTTACTTGAGTTGAGCTTGCTTCTCTTCAACTTTATGAGTAGAAGAATATTTTTTTTAAATATAACAACTCTCTGATATGATATATGAAATATTTCCCAAGTATTGAATGATATCAATACATTTTTTTCTTCTCCAGTTCGAGCTCTCTTCTTCTCTTCTCTGGAGAAGGCGCTGATGATAATGATGACTTCTCTCTCGTTCTCTTTTCTCTAAGTATGATGTAACTGCTGAGTTGGCGTTATTTTTTTATTTTCTTTTCTGATGATGATGCTCCACTTCACCGCGATGGTTACTGAAGAAGCAAAGAGCAAGAGAGAGAGAGCCTCCAGCACTCTGGCAAAAAGGGAAATAAAGCGAAGAGCGGAAAAAATTCTTTCCAGTTGCTCTCTGAGATGAGCAAATTGTGTGTGTGTGTGCCGTTTTCAAAAAGAAGAATTGAACTGGCACTGCCATCCCTTTAGAAAGAGAAGGGAAGGGAACGACTGTTGAATTTTCATGAAAAAGCCGTCATATATTTTCTCTCTTTTATCCCACGGGCTTGAGGTTCGTTAGAGGATTTTTAGCGGTGGAAACAACAAAAATTTCTTATTCATTCCCTCACTGCCTCATTCTATCTCTTTTCAAACTTCATTCTACCTCAGTTGCCGATTTTTTTTCTGTCTCTCACTCTCTTGATGCTTTTGTTTCTCTTCTTTTTTTGGTATAGAAACGCTTATACTCTTTCCGGGAGAGCATGCGTTTACATAATATTTACAAGTTTTCAAGCCACATGCCAACCTTGATATTTCATTCGTGGCAGCAGACATAGTCTCTCTCTCTCTCTTTGGTGATGTTCGCTTTACTCCTATTTCACGTCCTCTTTTTCGCCAAATTATCTCCACAAAAACATCTCAACTCACCTTCAACCTCCACTCAATAAAGGAGCATTCATCCATACGCTTCCTATTTTGAATCAAGAGGGAATATTCCCCCTTTCGTCTTTAAGAAACGAAGAAGAAAAAATAGTTGAGAAAATGGATGCATACTCAAAAAAAGCATATTGTGTATAATATATTGAACTGAACTGAAAAAGCAAAAGACTTTTTTTCTTCATCATCGTCATCATCTCATCCCTGAACGTATCCAGAGTGGCGTAACTAATGCTGTATTTTGGCAACCACTCGCCAAGTCAACTCAATTTACTCCTTCCTCCTAATCGTGTATCTGTGTAGGTATACACACTCCTCAACCAGACCAGGAAGGCAATGAAATGAGGAAAAAGAAGACGACGAGACAAGAGACTCAAACTCAAGAGTTGAAATATCGGAGATGCTGATGATGGTGAAGTTCAGGAGAGAGAAATATATAAGTCTCTCGTTGGTTTGAGAGAGAGAGGTACAACTCATTTCTCAATACTTGAGACAAGGCTCGATTGCAGCTGGCAAAAAAAATCTAGCTCGTCTTCAAGTGGAAAGATAACGCACACACACACAGAGACAGAGAATCGTATAACCTCACGAAAACTTTGAGTAAGCAGAGAAGGAAAAAAAGTGGCAGTTCTCCACTTCTCAACCCTTCTCCACCACAAAAAGAAGAAGGTAAAATGGAAGAGAGAGAGAGAGAAATGTTGTGTGTGCCATCATCATCGACTCCCTCATCTTATTATCAATCCTCAATTCCTTCTCTCACAAAACACACAAAACTCTCCCGTTTTTCTTCATTTTATTGAGGAGGACGTGGAGTTTTAAAAACACTCCGAGTGTATAAAGAGAGAGAGAGAGAGAGGAAAAAAGTTTATACTTGAAGTTTTCTTAAACTTAATTATTTCTCTGGAAATTCAGAACCGCATCCGCGAACCTTCTTCTTTCCTCTCTCTCTCTCCCTTGCGAACCTCCATGACGACCTGTCTTGTCATCGTGTGTGATGGCGATGGCAATGCTGATTACATCAGAGAAAGAAAACAGAACTAATAAGAAAGTGGAATGAGGAAAATCACCTCAACACACACAAGACATAATGAGGTAAGGTGACTTGGTTGAACACCTTGCAAACGAGATGCCAAGTTGTAAAAAAAACTTTTTCCTCTGCTATTAACTACTCTTTAAAAAAATCTCCAATACATCTCAACTCATCCTGGGCATGGAAAAACGTAATAAAACTGTCGTGTTTCGAGTTCGAGTCTATGTCTACCTTGGTTTTGGAGGAACAAGAAATGAGCATGGAGACGAGACAAAGAGTTTCGAGTTTTTACTTAAAAGTTGCAGCAAGTTATGCATGCTCAGGCATGATGCTTTTTTATGCTTGGAGAACCAGATCACCAACCACACATATGCGTACTTGATTCTCCACACTCGCTGATGATGACTCACATCCTTATGCACTCGCTCGTTGACTCATAATTTTGTCCAGAGAAACTACAGGAAAAAATAGTAGTTGAGCAATGAGAAAATTTGTGATTTTTTCTCTCTTTTTCGAGGAGCCCTCCAAAAATATAATGATGAGTATATCTTCCTCATTTACCTCACTCGTCAGATTTCATTTCACAGTTTAGCTTGAGATCTCTCTCTCTCTCTCTCTGTTTGCAAGGTTTTTTTTATTGAAGACTTGTCCTGAGAATCTTGAGAAAGAGTGGAAAGAGTGAAAATCAAAAACGCTATATTATCTGTTATGGTGCATGCCACTCAGGAAGGAAGGAAAGGCAGGTGCAGCTGCCCAAACTCTTCCATCATTTCCCTCTATTTTCAAATAAGGATAATTTTTTCTCTTGAAAAAAAATGAATGCGCATAATATAAGATGGTGAATTCATGATGATGATGGCGATATTCATGTATGCAAACAAAAACGCGCACGAGCTCTCAGAGAATACGTATACGCCTGCTGGAGCTGGAAGTCTGGAGATACTTCTCTCTCTCTCTCTTTTACTCTCGTAGAAAAAATATGCCACTCCACTCCAGTTACTTCTTTTTTCCAGCGGACTCACCCAGAAAACGCGGAAAGGAAAAGGAGAAAGGGAAAAAAGTGGAATTCGTTGAAGCGGAAACCGGAGAAGGAAAGGAATACGAAATAAGGACATAATACTCAACACAGGAAGATATTTCTATGAAAATAATATTAGTTGATGAAAGGAGTTGGATGCGGTAAAGTGATTATAGAGACTTGTGTGCTCACAAGTGGGACCTTCTCTACTCAACAGTCTTCTGCTTTCTGCTCCCTTTTTCTCACTTGAATAAGGAGGCCGCAGATGCCTTACAGCAAGAAGTTTCTCATCATCGCACAACTCTTTTTTCCCTTCTTCTTCTTCTTCTTCCTCAAATGAATCTTGTTAGCGTAATTTTATCAACTGACTTCACACATTTTTTTCTCTCTCTTGCTTCTCTTCTCCGAGAAATTCCGCCAAAAAAGTAAAGAATTGCTAAATTAATATTGATATTCAGAGAGAATAGATCAGTGGGAGTAAGGGAATAAGTGTTCGACACATTTTTTTTTCAAAAAAAAGTAACTTAAAAGATGAGGAGAAGAAGGCGTATGTGTTTTTTGGACGTCGTGGACTGCCCAAGTTGAAACGAAGATCAAGAAAGGAGATGGACGTATGTGAGTTGTTTAAGTTCGTGAAGAGGAGAAAAGTTTTCGCGATCGGATCAGAAAAAAAAGTGCATGATGTTGTTGTTCTTATTACGTGATGCAAGCTAAAGTTTTTGGTGGTGATGATGATGATGACGATGATTCTCATCTAATCTCTCCGCTACATCGTTATTACACGAGTAAATAATATGTCACGTCAATATACCAACTTTCCGATGCCGAACAAGGTGAAAAAGTAAATTGCATAAAAAAAGTGCACTCGCTCCACTCCACTCCTCAGTCAACTTTTTTTTGTTCGGATTTTTTTTCCTCTCTCTGTATGATGCATTCATACCCTTTAGACACAGGTTTGTAATAAAAAAAAGTCCGCAATTCTCCGCTCATCTTCTTCACGTCGACTTTGGGCAGCAAATTGAGTAGCCGTCTTCCTCCCTTCTTGACTTTTTGCTCTCGTCAAGAAAAAAGCAATATCAAAAAAAACGTTACTCGACTCATTCACTCAGTCAGTTGGTTATATACGGTGATGGTGGTGGTATGCATACCTTTACGTTTGTGTTTTTTTCTTTCTTTTAGATGAATTGTGCCTTTGACACGACCAGCTACACTTCACCGTTACCTTTTCACATTTTCTACTCTCAAGTTGCTTGAGGCCAGGTTATACTCTTGTTCTCTTTCTGTATCGCATCAGTACATCACCATCATCATCATCAAGCCCGCAAGTCAATCTCTTTTCAACTAAACTCCTTCCCTTTTCATCCTCTTCATTATAGCCAGCATACGTGAAGTTGGATATGAAAAATAAAATCCTTCTCCAATAATAATAATAATAATATGCACACGATATCGACTTCACCTACATTTATCCGGCTTCGTAAGACACAACTAGCCTGGTTTTTTTTCTATCATCATCACACCTCTTCGTCTTCTTCCCATGTCATCCTCATCATCAACGCATATCAAAAGTGCTTTGTACATCAGTAGAAAGGGAATATATTATATCAAAAACATGTTCCGTCCGTCGTACTTACAACTTATATCCATATTTTTTTCCTCTTCTTATTTACACGCATTCCTAGAGGTTCTTTTTGTAAATATGCGTGATAATTATTACACACGGTGTCGATGAATTTCACATTTACAAGGAAAATAACACCTACGTACATCTCAGCCCCAGAACAGAACATGAAGACACGCATTGCGGACCACCAGTTTACTTCTCAAACTGTCTGACTGACTTTTTGTGTTTCACTCAGTTTCATTATGCGGCTTCCTTCTCAATTTCCCAGTGTCCGTTTTCATTCTGAGTGAATCGTAATTTTTATGACTTCACATCGACAAAAGGATTATCTAGTATCTAGCCTATATATATCCCATTTTTTCATGTAGTTTTTAGATACAAGAAATTATCGTTGCGCTCGATTGCATGCATGTGTCTATTTGCTCGGAGGCAGGAATCATCATCATCATATTATTGTCATGGTCACATTTTCTGCCTTCATCATCTCCAACGATTAGTGAACGTAAACAGCTTCGTTTTCTCCCTTGTTTTCTTTAACTTGCAAAACTAAATATGATTTTGACTCTCATCAACTTTCAACTTTGAGAACTGAAACGAAAGAAGAAGAATACAAAAAAAACTCTCTTATCGTCTCAAAGAGAAGTTTTAATATTGTCAAATGTGTGATCCGAATCGTGAAGCTAATGCGTAACCTCACATTACTTTGGCTTCACACGTAGAGAATTTTTTTTAAAGAGAGATAATGCGTGCGCATATCCACCGTCTCATCATCATAATAATAATCTGTGATGATCATGCAGAGACACATTTATATCGAATTGCAAAGGATCGCTGCCAGCATGACATCTTCAAGGATCAGGTTTCATATACGAGGAGACCGACCAAAAAATGCCTAAACAAAAAAAACAGCCGACCGTATCTCTTGCACAATTAAATTCCCATGAAATGTATAATATCTCTTGAGGGTATAAAAAAATTAGCTTCGCAAAGTTTTTTTTTGTGCTTGTCCTTTACTGTCATCTTCTCGTACTTTATTTTTTTTCATGTCACCATCACCATGTCTTCGTCTTCTTTCACATTCAAGTCAGCAGCACATACACACACACAGCTCTCCGCCGCTCTTTCAGCGAAAAGAGAGATAACCATCATCAACATCAACAACTGCTAGAATATTTTAGTCAATGACACATTTGAGCAATGCAGTCCACTAAAAAAAGAGTTTCCCTTTTCATCCCAGCGCAATACTTGCGCAATCCCAAAGATTATATTATTGAATTTGAAATTTTTAATGGGAGAAAAATGTGTGATATAAGAAAAGAAGAAGAGGAGAGAAAAAGGAGACCTCGTCCCTTGAATCGTAATCGTAATTTGTACGTGTGCACCCCAGTGGGTCACATTCAATTTGCCAGAGAGATGAAATCATCACGTTCGCCAAGAAAAAAATCCCACGTTGACAAGGATAGTTTGGACGAGTCAAACAAGAAAATGATAGTGCTCATTATCACGATATTTGATGATGATACGCTAATTTCTGAAATGGCCCTTGGTAGTATCAGTTTCGCCGAAATTATTGACTACCACAAATAGTTATTATAAAGGTTTTTAAGGGGGAAAATAATGTGTCTATCTTTTTTTTGGCCAAGTTGAAAGTAAGTGTATATGGGGATCCTTTCACAACATGTCATTGTCAGCTACTCAACATATTTTAATGCTTTTTGCTACCTGCTGACTACTAATTTGCCTCGGTGTGAATTACCAAACATATCCAAAAGAAACTTGCTTGTATTTTACCTGTCCACATCATCTTCTTCTTCAAGAAAAAGATATATCCTTTAACAATTTTACTGACGAATCCACATTTTTCCTTTCCTCTCTAAATCTAAATGGAATAATAAAAATATCAAAAGAATTTTATTTTATGTAAGAAAAGTGTTGGATTACAAGTTGTCATACATTATACCTTCTGCATGTTTTTCCCCTCTTGAAGATAGAGAGAAAAAACTTGTCTGACTATTTAAAAACAGTAATTTTAAACTTTTATTATTATTTATTCATCATCATTCGCATAATATGAGAACATGTGATCTCGTCGAGGTGTACAGTTGTAACAAGGAGAGAAGAGGAAGAAGGTAAGATATAATAAAAAAAGATACACCTTCGAGGAAACTTGTTGTTTTCGATTTTTCTTGACTTATTGACTCATTACTCATCTCAAGAAGGGGGAGAAGGGAGTGGGATTGGCTACTTAAAAGTAGTCTCACACATTTCTAATGAGCCACTCAAAGTGAGTATTTATGTTGAGGATGCGCCATTGCATACATGTACTATTTTATTTGCACACACATACACACATTCCTCCATCATCATTAATTGTAATGAGCGTGAAGAGACATGAAGGTACATGTGCAACAAAATGTCCAGCTTTTGGCTAAAGTAAAAATGGTTGTAGGAAGCCGCGCAACAATAATAACAATTCGTAGTTCTTAAGAGAGAGGAAAAATGTAGCGGTATGTTACTCTCCGAACAACAATAAGATATTCAGAAGACGATGCTCATTGCAACAGAACAGTCTCATCATCATCAGCAGAAGCAGCATCAAAATGAAAGAAAAAAGTGATATGTTCATTCATTGCAAATTGCGAGAGGATAGAGAGAGAGAGAGAGAGAGTCATTAAAATATTACGCTCATTAGCTTAATAGCGTTTTGATGAATGCAAATGGGATTCCTTTTATTTCTTCCCAATTTTCTACTTCTCATTGTCAACTGTTTACGAGCTCTCAAGATATTTTCAGATGGGATGATGATGATCGTGTTGGTGTGGTGATGAGCATTGTTGCGAGTTAAGAACTCAGCTTTCAATAAAGATGGACAAAGTTCGTTGTCAATGGTCTGCAAGTCTACACTTCTGGTGTGTATTTTTCTTACTTATTTTTTTTTGTTGAGCGAAGACAATAAGAAATATTGAAGGGAAAAGTTTGTTGACAAAACTGGACGGAGATAATGTGTCTCCTCTTGTAACACTCTCATTCATCCTTCCTTCCTAAAAATAATGGCTTTTGTTTGGCAATCCGTACGCTTTCCATTCTTCGTTCGAAGGAATAGAATAAATATAGGAAATGCTACACATCAAAAAAAACTTGTGTTATTCTAAAAGCGTTAATAGTTGTACAAAGCTCTCCTTTAAAATCCTCTCTCTTTTCATAAACTGTAATAAGCTGTTTTTGTGTGCAGCTAACCATTTCTCTCTCATCCTAATAGTTCTTCTTCATTATCGCAACGTGAGGTTCGAAAATCCGATTTAGCCCGGTGTGTGTCGGCCCATACCAGTACACCACAGCTTAGCCAGCCTTTTAAAAAATATTGCACAAACTAAATACAAACCAACGGCACACATGTGAGCATTTCCAATGTACGTTCTACATTCTGCACCGGAGATCGGAGGAGAAGAGGCATTATGTCATCTTCTGTTTCCCATTTGAGCCAACGAAGGGGAACTGAAGAATAAGAGAGCCATTTTCTCTCTCAAGCGATGAAGATGTGAGGATCTGAATTTGAGGAGAGTAGCCGGCCAAAGCCAAGGAGCTTCTCTTTCTTAAATATGTACGCAGTTATTTCTTAAGGAAATGAGAAGCTAAGTGAAAAATCCATGATACACACGACTCCCCCCACATTTTTTCAACACAAGCTTCAATTGAATCCATGTGGTTTTCCCCTCGTTTCAAGAGGAGGAGGAGGATCGTTAGATGATGATGATGATGAGTATGGAAACGACGAGGACAAAAAAATATGTTTGCCTTTTTCTTCCTCCTCGTATCTACTTACTGTAAACCAGAGAGACGACATTGCACGACACACAAGAGAGAAAAAAGCTAAAGTTTAAACAAACAACAATAAATGCGTGTATGACAGTGGGAACAACTATTAAAATTCCATTAACCACAGCTCAGCAAAAGAGGATCCTGCACCAAGCTCCTCCATCCTCTCTCTCTCTCTCAAGGCTTTTTTACTACGAGAAATCTCTCAATGAATGAGTGCACACATGCTAGAAGCCAAGAAGGAATTTTTAAGAAAACAAAAAAAAACCCACACAGTGAAAACTGTTGACAAGGATTGTTTTCTCTCTAAATATACACTGATGGAGGCATACATTTTTTATGGTTTCCAGTCAACCCATTTTTTATTACGTTTCAGGCATCACCGTCAAGATGGGGAAAAAGTTATTTCGTTGTGGGAGGAGTAGCTATCCGCTACAACTACAGCGCATAAGAAGAAAAAAAATCCCGTTAGAAGCAGGTCACAAGAGAGAGGAGAGGGGAAAAAAGTAAGAATATATTGTAAATGGGTTTGCTGATTGACAACACATTTCGCTAATGGTGTGACAACATAACCCGCAAAACCCATTAATAAATGAAGTTAGGAAGAAGAAGAAGAAGAAAAAATCCTTTTTGTCTTTCAAATGTTAACGAAGCATTTTCACAGAATTCTAACAGTTTTAAAATTGTGAAGGAAAATCTAAGCCCGAGTCTAAGCTGAGGGAAATGGGAGGATTAAAATCGTAATAAAAATCCATTTGCACATTTTTTTCTCCTCTCTCTCTCTGAGATAATGAATGGGGTTGAGAGATAAAAAGACGTTTTTTTCCTTCATGTGAGCGTGCGAAGAGCGTGCCTTCTTTTACGACCTTCTGGATTATGTCTGTGACGCCATCTTCTCCTTCTCTCTCGCTCTCCCTTCATGTATTAATTACATCCAGGAGGAAACTGACAATGAGAGCATTATATCCCCCACACAAAAATAAAACTTTATTTCATTTCAGAAGGAAACGGAGGAAGACTCTCTGCAGAGAAAAAAATATATCATCATCCTCTCTCCTCTCTTTTTCTCCAAGCAATTCATTGAAAAGAAATGAAGAAAGAGGATGTGATCTACTTATTAGGTAGTGTTACGCAACCCAAGGGAATTTCGTATCATTCACTCAAATCCATACATACATATGAGGAGAGAGGAGGCAGGTGAGATGAATTAAGATTTTTTTCCTCTTCTTCATCTTCATCATCTTCTCTCTCTCTCTCTCTCTCTCCAGCAGCCTTGCCCAACATCATATCATCTGGTGTGAGCAGTTTTTTTAGGTAGCAAAGCCATTACGCGTTTTTTTTATTGGGGCCACTCAAACACTGAGAAATGCCATATGACATGGAGACATGGCGAGAGAGAGCTGCATGAGATCTATACTTAAATGGCTGGGGTTGTTGCTGCTGCGCAGAGTGTGGCAGAAGGCAGATTACATTTTTTCTTAGTTTTTTTTTTCAAAAAAAGCACACACAGATAGATATTTATATATCCTCATCATCATCATTATGAGCGATAGGTCATGTAAGCCACCAACGTATTATGTAGGTATCTATACACTTTTTTTCCTCATTCTTTATTTTTGTACAGGTAAGAAAAAAAATCACATTAAGTAAGGTTCTCTCTGTCTCTTCGACTCGGAGAAGCTGATGCTGCGGTTCCTCTCCTCATCGTCAGCATGAGAAGGAGACCTGCTGCCGTGTGCTCGTCTTCAGAAAGGGAGAGCGAGTCAGCTTAAAGAATTGAAAAGAAAAAAAGAACCCTCGGCTTAGATAATCGCATCTCTCTTTTTTCCATTTGCTTTTGAGAAGCTGCTCGTAAGCTTTTATAAAGCTTCTCTATGCACACGATACGGGAAGGAGAGAGAAGATCGCATGTGATGGAGTCGCAACATGCGACTGCCACATCCATAGCCCCTCGCTCCTTCCTTGCATTTTGCCTGACACCCCGCAACTACTTTTCGCTCTATTATTAAGTATTAACCTTCTTTAACTGCCATTATTACAATGATTATTACCTTCTTACGAAAAAAATATATACCTATGCTCGGCTCCTGGCTCGGCCATCATATCATCATCATCGTCATGATGCGAGTGAGTGTGATGCAGGGCCTTTTCTCTCTCTCGACCAGTGGCCATGCTGGTGTTATAAGATATGAGAGAAGGCGTCTCAAAAAAAAATCTATTCATTCTCTTGTGCATAATAAACACCAGAGGCTACAACCGACCTTTTCCCTCACATCTCAAAGTTGAATCGATTTCAATTTTCAATTCAACTCAACTTTAGCACACACAAAAAATTGTGGAGTCGCACAACTTTTTCTTCTTCTTCGAGCGAAACTATGGAAATCATTTTTCACAATGATATATATTCTTATTCGCGGAAGTAGGGAGGATAATCGGTCCGGAAGAAACCACTTGGATAATATTATCAATCATCAAGAAAAACTCCGTAAGAATATCATATGGGAGAGAAAAGCTATCGTAAAACAATAATCATCGTAATTCTATTCCGGATTCTTCAACTTGATACTTTTTTAAATTAATCTCTCAACTTTCCCATAATATCTCTTGCATATAATCCACACATGCTATTTCCTACCGAGAACCGAGGATATATCATACCTTCGAAAAAAAAGAAAGTTTAATACGGAGACCAAAGGCAATCTCAAGAAAAAGTCGGAGAGAATATTTTTTTTTCGGTGAGCAAGACAAAGTTTTTTTTGCATTTCTTCCTGAATAAAAGTAGCAGTAAAAAGTAAAAGGAAAGAGAAGGGAAACTTTTTCCTTCCTGCTCACTCCTATTTTTTGAGAAACCTGAGAAATCCTCCGCAACTTCTCAGTTTGGGGTTCTGCTGCTCTCTCGCACAAAAAAAGAAGAATCTAGACTGGATATCAAAATCTTCTCTGATTTCTCTCCCCCTTTCTGTATCGCACATATCAAAAAATCAGGAAGGGGAGCCGAAGTCAAGGTAGAAAAGGAGGAAATGATAGCGTATATTTGCCAAAGTAAATGACAACTCCCTTCAAACTCCACTCCGCTATCACATTCTTCTTCTCCCCATGTGTCAAGTCAAGATTATACAAAAAAAATAAACTTTCATATATATTATGTTTATACATGGTTCGTGAATACATTTATTTTTCGCCGATTAGCAGTCAGCCGGATGAATACCATAACGATATCTGTGTTCCGGCTGGAGAAAAAAAAAAGTCTATATACATATTTCCCCTTTCGGGGAAAAAAGGTTCTTCTCAACTGTCTCCGCAGGTAGCGCTCTCGAAAAAGAAACCCGGAAAGATATTCGATGTCTTGATATCAATCCTTTTGTATATTTTTAGCATGTGCTCTCATTCACAACCCGTCCGCGGAGGAGGCACATAATATGCGCCACACAATATGCAAGCTTTTGGCTTAGACAGAAGCTATCTTTAAAAAACTCAACTGCTATCATCCAGAACGATGGCATGTCAGTGCGGGACGTCAAGAGAGAGAGAGAGAGATTCTCCACGGCGAATGGAAACTGGAAGTAAGGATTTCTTAAGCTATGTCAATAAGTCTTTTTGCCTTGTGTGAGTGTGTGTGTGTGCGTACAGGCAATTTTCCAATAATACTGGATACCTATTATTACATGGAGGCGCGTTCCATTCTCTCCTCCAATCTAATACCCTTTTCTCATTCCGTCTTTTTCGAATAAAATACTTTGGAAAAAAAAATTTCCCTTGGCTTGCATGTCTGTTATAAGTATTCGCCTCTGGTTCTGGACTGGAAAGGAACTCCCTGGATTTCCCTTGATTCTCTCCCCGACAAAAAATGTATATCTTTAGAGTTAAAATGAAAAGTGCACAAGAGGAGAGCACGACATAGAAATTTGCCTTCTCTTTTCTTAAGCTATTAGTGGAAAGGAGCTTCCATTTTTTATTCTCCTTTCCTTTTCTCTCTCTCTCTCCTATTAGTTCACTCTCTCTATGTGTGTGTGCACGCATAATGTATGCATACATTTGCATTAGATTGGTTGAATGGATCCAGAGAGCTATTTTCCATTTCCATTAGAAATTCTCATATCATGTCTCCTCTCACGAAAAGCCAGCAGGCAGTATGTATATGTAGCGACCTGTGAGAGCAAGTCAGCTAAGGTAAGATAGTTTTAACCCTTTCAAGTCTGCCACAAAATGTGGATGGATAGTACTTCAATATATATGTATGTATACATATAATTTTTTTTTGTTTTCGTGAAAAAAGTGAATAGTAAAAGTGTAGTAGTTTCTGGTTCAATAACGAAAACAGCTTTTGCTTTTAATGTCATTTTCTGCAAACACACATTACGTCGTTACGTGTGCCTCTCAGAACTAGAGCGCTGCTTCTTTTAGAAAAAAAAATATATTAGAAGGACGCATGCAATGGGGAGATGGAAGACAGATGGGGAACAATATTCTTTCCCCTGGCACAGGTGTACTCTAGTATGCACTTGTGTGTGTGTGTACGACAGAGAAGCTCGTAACAATAAGAGTGAAACAAGTGTACAAGGTGAATAAAAATTCCATGCAAACTTTGGAAGGGAAAAAACAATGGAGGCATTTTCATGTTCGAATAAAACTGATTAATTAAGTGTGCAGTGTGCTGCAAAAAAACATGCACGCACATGCATAAAATCCATACATTATTTTTAGATGGAAGAACATTAGTCAACCCGTCATCAAAACACATTTTGGGAATGAGCTTTTTCCTTCTGTGATTCTGATTCCTTCTTGAAAATTGAAAGTTGAGAGAGAGAGAGACAGGCAGGGAGCGAATTTTTTTTTTGTTCAAGTTTGGGACGCCTTCACCTTCCATTTTCCAATCCAATTCTATTATTTGGTTAGATAACATTATTTCCTTTTTTTCACATTGTTCTTCTCACATTGTTGCTAAAAGGACCACCATCATCACTACTATCATTCATGTGGAATGGATTCTCTCCCTCGATGCTTTTTCCTTTGTTTTTTTCTCTCTTCAGTTTTTGTGTCGACTTAACAAGGACATAGAGGAGAAGAAAAGGAGCCGCGCGCTGCTTCTAAGTAAATATTAATACTCAAACATGTGTACAAAGTTGTGAACAAACAAGAGACTGTTGACGAATAATCGATTCTACAGAAAAAAATAACTAGATCACAATAGACTTTTTTGAGAAGAAAACAACAAGCGAGAGAGAAAAGATGGAAGCAAATGATAAACTGCGGATAAACAAAAATGTATGAAAGGAAGGGAATTAAGGAGATGCAAATAACATTTTCTTTCAATTTTTATCTAATGCCAGAAACAATATAAAAGCAACCTTGGTTTCACGAAACAAAATGTGGAGTGGAGTAGAATGATTTCTTCTAACCTTTGACACCCAACTGTCATTGACAGAATTTTTTGGCCAAAAAGTTTGAGAAGATAGAGGCAGGAGCAACACACTGGCAGTCGCATAAAACACCTTTCGCTTTACTTTTAAGAGTTCTTTTAAAGGAAGGACGACACGGATAGAACTTTTTTTATGTAAGAAATTACATAAAGAAAGAAAGAAAAAAGAGCTGTTATGACGATAATATGATGTGATCATCATCATCACACAAAAGGTAATTGTGTTTACTCGAGAAGTAGGTAGAGTACACAAGCTTTTTTGAATTTTTAAAATAAAAGGATTTCCAATAAGTAGGCTACCGATATAAAATAAAAGTACACTATATTTTATGTATAAATTTCGACATATTATGTGCAAATATATATTTACACAAATTTTCAAAATCATTATGTTCCACTGCTACACTGACTGACTGTGTTGTCTTCACCAAAGAAGTTCTTTTGGGCGTCAAGAACGGGATGCATAAGTACTAATTCATTATGCATCTTCATCACGAAGATCACCATCTGTGCATAATGAATCGCTCCTTATAGATCAAATCCTGAATATATCCTTGTCTCTTGTCCCAGTCCCATTATTGTCAGACGAGATGAATTTGAAAAATAAAAATAATATTCTCAAAAAAAGAAGACTGACATCAATTCCCTGATTGTTTTTTTTGCATACTTTATATCCACATTTACACGCTCTCTTTTCCATTTAAACAATGTTTTCGAAAAACAAATAAAAATGTATTGAGCACAAGAAAAGCCGATATGGTTTCACACAAACCAAACAAATTACGAAAGAAAAAAAAGTTGTGTGTTTTTTCTCTTTCAAGAAGACGAAGAGGTATTTAATTCGGTGCATCTTTCATGCCTCATTGCCATTTTTTTGAAACAGGTTGCGTTATGTTGCACTTGAGAGTAGTATGCTGCATGATAAAATGCCATTTTCAATTTTTATACTGCATTAACAGTGCATGCATATCGAGATTAAGAGAGAGAACTCGAAGAAATAATTTTTTCAATGCACAACTTTTCTTATCCTTATCGACTTTGGCTTTGGCATTTACCACCAGCAAAGTTTTACGATGGTGAATGAGAGCCATTAGCATCACTCAGCGAATGGAGGGATAATGTGATGTGTCTCAAAGCAGACGATGTGATCATAAAGCAAGATGCTTCAAGAAAAATGCATCAATGAGCCTCATCGGCATTTCAAGTTAAGTAATAGGTAAAGAAAAGACTTGACTCGTAAATATATATTTCTCATCTCATTCTCATACACATACATTTTTTTCGCATTACAATTTTTTTTCGCTCTCAGCAATAACAATAAAAAGAAGTAAGCATGAAACAATGCAATTTTCATAGACAAGTGTTATTTTCGATCAGGCACGAGCATATTTTACCATATGAAATGAAGACGAGTAAAGGAGTCGTCTTGAACAAAGTTCTTGCTCTCAGCCCTAACAATTCGTATACCTACGCTGCTGGCTTTTTTATAATACTTTACTTTTTACAACGAAGAAGACGAGTTGATGATGATTATGACCTGTATATATCCGTATATGCCACGCCATCATGCTGCCTGCCACATTGATGAAGAATGCACGATGATCATCTTTATTCATAGTTGGGAAAAGGGAACACAACAAGACAATATCTTCACTCAGAATCTTTCAATATCCCAATTTGTTGCATCGACTCGGCAAAATGTCTTCTTTCTTGCCGGAGGGAAGTAAAGGGAAAAATTGTGCAAATGTGTTTGTCTCCGTCGTCATCCCCTCATCGTCACCGTCACCGTCCACTGGTGGTGGTTTGGTGTGTGTGTGTGTGTGTTAGTGTGTTTTATCATAAGACATAAACATGAATAAATAAGTAAGATACAAAGTTGTATGCGCATATTTTAGCAGTAAGATATACATCTCTTCTTCCTTCCTTCGTCGTTGTTTCCTTTTTTTTCGCAAGGCGGAGGACGCGAAGGGATAGGGAAAGGAGAACACATAAGAAAGATGATGATCATCATCCCCTCATCATCATCATTATTCACTTCTCATCATCACACACACAGAGTCATCCTCATTATATCATTATTTATTGGGGATGAGTGTGAGTGTGAACGAATAAGGAGAGTTACTTTTTTGTTAGTGCCCATAAAAACTATTTTAGAGAAATTATGCTCGTTTCAAGCGATTCATTTTCCATTCCATTATCCTCATCATGTGGCCCTTGTCAGGTGGGGAGAGAGAGAGAAAAAACAATGTTTCTCTCTCCTTGAAAACAAAAAAGAATTTTTTGTTGTTAAGTACAAGTATAATATTAATCCTGTAATGTTTCTTTGGTTTGTTGCGTAATAGTTAACTCACAATATGTGTCCATATTTATGCACAATGTGTGGCTTTAAATTGCTTTTGGAGCAAAGGCATGCTGCCAATTACCTGGCAATTTCGACACTCTTCTCTCTCCTCTCATCCTTTTATTTCCATCCGAAGGCGAGAGAATAAAAAGATGCTCTCTGGCATCATGCAAAGACTCTTTTTTAGCTTCGAACCGTTGAAAAATCAGAAAATGTACACGTTTCCTTCATCGTTTTTCGCCTCAGTCCTCACTTTTTATATTGCAAAAGCCGGTGACTAGTGACTGCAGACTGCAGCAAAGCACCACCTAAGGTGTTTATGATATTCCATTATGCGAAATTATGTAAAACACAACACTTTACTTTTCCTTCCAAAAAATACAAAAATAATATCGTTTTTTTTGTGCAGGGAGAATAGAAATGTTCATATTTTTAAGAAGTAACTTTGATGCTTGGTTCTCTTCTTCCTCTCTCCTTCTTCTCCCGTAATGCATCATTAAATCATGAACCGACCCGGTCTCAGGGAAAAGAGGAACAATAAACGTTCATCATCATATTTCCATACTCGAAGTAAGAAGTCACCGCGTCATCTTTTATTATTCTGATCGTACACCAACACAACAACCATCTCATCATTTTCCTACCCTCATCTTCATCATATACTTTTTTCTTGCTGCAGTCAGTGTCTTCTTCATCACTTGATCATTTTCTTATCCTTTCTTCCATCTACGGAGCCAAAAGCGTAGTCCTCTCTCAGTTTTGAGAAAAGTGCAAAAGAATCTTGTAAAAAAGCAAGTTTTGTTCGTTTGCCGAAAAGCGTATATATATTCGCAGCGGAAGGGAGAGAAGAGTGTGTGTGTTTGTGCAGGTGGAATTTAAGTTGTGAGCGGTTTTTCAAGATTTGTGGTTGGATTTTTAAACATTATTTTCCTGTGGTGGTGGTGGAAACTATGGTGTTTTTCTCTACTGTAATAATCATATAATGCATCAATGATGACGATTACTGACTTGAAGAAAATTAGATGCAAAAAAAGAGGCAAAGGAGACAGACATGATAGGATGATATGATACATTATTCCTCAGGTGAATGTGGATGACTATGTACGTTAATCGGCGTGCCTTTTTTTGCTCCGTGAAAAAATAACGTTTTTTTGTGATTATTAAAATTGCTTTTGCTCAGCAGCTGAATGATGACAATAAGAAAGGCAATAAAAGGGTAAACGGTATAGCACGTCTTATGAGATACTTTTTTATGTAATAGTTTGGTTGGATTTGGATGCTGCTGCTGTGCAAGTTGTGACATGACGCGCGACGTAACATCAATACACCACCACCGGTACGAGGGATCACCAAAAAGATTTAGGTGGGATTAGCATGAGAGAAAATTGCACATTCCGACTTGAAACGCTAACCGCAAAAACCATTGCCTCAATTTTCCTCTCAGAAGGAAGGGACGACGAGAGACATTTAAATTACAGTTGACTCCCACAATAACTTCACAATAGCAACAATTTAAGGATGAAATACAAAAATCGATGAATTTTTGTACGGTTTGAAAACAATGATACTTTGCTTCTGGCGCATTCTGTTTCGAGATGATGAGCAATTTAATGTTGAGCTCATCTTTTTATTAGTCTGGAGGACGTTAAAGCTCATGGAATTTTCATAAACGGTTTTATTAGGCCTTCCCCCGTTGTCAAGGACGTTTTCCATAGTAATCTCCATAAAAGTAATTATTGCCGGAGACAAGCTTCTACCAACTCACTGTTTCCAGGAGTAATCTGTCATTTCAAATGTCAGAGATATGACGTCGTGTATGCTTCCTCCCCACAAGAAAAAAAGAAGTGGGCTAATCATTGATCTTGATCTGAGAGAGGGACCCCAGCAAAATATTTTTTATTATTCGAGAGTAAGAGAGATGACACCAGGAACGATCCCCGACAAAGAAATGAAGTCTGCATATGAACTCTAGGACAAGAGACAGTGAAAACTAGATATATATATCCTCCATGACCTCGAACGACATTGCGTATTCCCTCCATCCATATTTTAACACTGGAAAGGGAAAGGAAGACGGAAAAAGTAGCATTTTTTTCTTAGGATACTCCACGGGACAATATATGGGTTGTGACACGGAGCCTTTAAAAAATATTACCTTGTATAAAATACGATTTTCCTGCTTTTCCCATCTCTCTTTCCCCAACTCAATCATATATTCTCTCCTCCTCCGTCGCAGTCAGCTTCTTCTCATAAACCTTCACGTACATTATTTTTTTCTGCATTTTACAAAATATTTTCGCCAAGACTCCTGCACACACACACACACACACACATTCCTCACTTGACCAGTGTACCTTGTGTGTGACTTTATTCTCCCATCTTTTATGATGAAGATCATCATCGTCTGCATATGTGCGCTTCTACTATTTTATTTCAATAGGGCCACTAGCTCCTTCCCCACACCACCACCGCCGCATCTTCCTTTCTTCTTCTTTGTGAGTAAACGAACATAACGAAAGCAATAAATGATCCATTCTCTGTTGGCATAAGGAGAAAAATTATGTATGCATATAAAAAATGTCGGAGACCGCACCACGACGACACGCCGCCCCGCATCTACTGAAAATATTATGCAGTGTTTTTTTCTCCTCTTCTTTTTTTTCTACAGAGACAGATGCTCACTCACTTTCTCCACGAGAGAAAAAAAAGGAGGAGGAGAGAAGTGTTTTGGTGGTGGTGGCGGCGGTGACTGTGCGGTGGTCGGTAGTCGGTGGTGGTGTAAAGCTTTTTTTTCGTGTGTCTCCTCTCCTTCTCTATATTATTCTGTGTGCATACCTCACTCAAGTAAAAAGTGTCTCTGCTCTTGCATACCTCGTCTTTTCTCCGAAAGAGAAAAGGGTGGAAGGAAGGAAGACGCTTTTCCCCATCAGAACAATTATTTATCCGTTGGGAGAAATAAAAATGATATATTCCGTTGCATGCGTTGCCTCCAGAGTTTGGGGATGCTCTTGGAGAATATTTTTAAACAAAAAAAATATATTCTTCTTCCTCCTCCCGCACTTTCAACTATCATATATTAAATATTCCAGTGTTTTTCTTCTACCTCTTCTCGCCCTCGAGTCTTTCTCCAGAACAGATGTAACTCATTTTGTAAATATATTCGTGTACAAGTTGCACTTATTTTTTTTTCCAGGAGAAATGACTGGAAATTGTGGGAAAACAAGATTTTAAAGTTTTTTGTTTGGGAGAGGGATGACGATTTTCACACTAGAGCTTTGACATTGATTTTTTCAAAAACTAAAGAATATATAAAAAAGAGGAATGAGTTGTGGTTGAGTGTGGTAATATTGTAAAAGAGAGGATTTTCCTCTTCTGTTCTCCCTGGCTTTTTGCCGAAGGAAGAAGCGGAGAGGAGGCGGATTGAAGAACAACACCCCAGACACCAATCAAACCTTTCGTTGTTTTTAAACAGGAAGAAGGAAAGGATGAGAGAGTGGAATGAAAAAATATAAATTAAAGTGGTTTCTTCCTCTCTTTCTCTCTCTCCACAGAGAAAAAAAACCTTTTAAGTATTCCACAGCATACTTGATGCATATGCACACATATGAAATAAAATAGATGTTTTTTTCCCTTTTCACCAGCCAAAATTAAATC
Source organism: Heteromurus nitidus (assembly GCA_034687055.1). NCBI lineage: Eukaryota > Metazoa > Arthropoda > Collembola > Entomobryomorpha > Entomobryidae > Heteromurus > Heteromurus nitidus. Next base: position 11,147 of record JAQFZW010000954.1, on the reverse strand, counting down.
TTTCCCAGGATTTTTTTTTCTTTCTGTAAAAAGGAAGAAAGTGCTCTTTCCTCTACAATCGGAATCTTGTTGCTGATGATGATGATGACGACGACGATGAGCATATCAGTTGATCCAGGAAAATTCCACTTTTTTTCTCTATTCCTTTTTTCTCCTCAGCTGAACTCTCTGTCTTGCACACTGCCTTTGACTTTTTATCCACCTGATGTTGCAAAATAAATTACCTGTCTAAGACGAATAAGAGAGAATCATGAAAGGATTGAAAGCTCTTCGAGAGAGAAAAAGAAGAAGAAAGTACATATGTGGGGATATGGGGAAAAAGTCTACTAACTTTCAGTTCAGACTTACCTTACTTTTTTTTATACTATTTCACCTTTTTTCTCAGTCAATATATCTTTCTCCATCTATTTATTTTCTCTCTTGCTCTTTATGTTTTTTTGCATATACATCGTCGATTTGATATTGGCAGGCATTTTCTCATTTCAAGAAGGCACCACACTTCCTCTCTCTCGCTCTCTCTAGTGTGCCATGTATCGGTGAAAACACTATGAAATTCCTCTCTCTCTCTCTTTCTCGATAGACATAAAAGAAGAAAAGAGCTCTTTTTTTCCTTCTACGTTCGAGTAGTGATACTCGAATTGCTAATACCACCACTGAACTATGAGTGCATGTGTGAGAGAGCTTCTACTACTCCTTCTTCGAAAAAAAACTATGTATAAGCTTTCCCTTTCTTATATTTCCTATCGCCGTGCTACTTTCCTCCGAAAGAAAGGTTTCAACAAGGAAACGCCTGGTAACAGAGAAATACCACTTGAGAGTAGAAGGTATTGGAGAAAAAGAAGAACGTGTGGAGTGCCACTATTGCCCTTTTCTCTTTCTCTCTCTCCCTCTCATACTTCTTTTTTTCCCTTCACTGATCCTCCTACACTGCTTTCTCCTTTTTTATCTCCCGACAAAAATATATCGACATACACACCTATTTTTCAGTTCACGAGTAGATACCTTACATATTATTCCACCTTATATCCCATATTCCATCATGAAAATGAAGAAAAAAAAGAATATAAAAAAGCACGCATATAGCTTATACCTCTTCTGGATTCTGAACAAGACAAAAAAAGTTCTCAGATTCAAACGAAAATCAATAATATGATATGATGCTGAATGTAATAGGAAGAAAGTGAAAAAAAAATCGTTCATGTTCATTCCGCATCCTTTCTCCATAGATTCACTCTTCAGCTCCAGCTTCACTTCACACTATCCGCTGGACTGGAGAGTGCTCGAAAATCAAAGAAAGAAAGAGAAAAAAGTTGTACAATATGAACATATATTGAAATATGTAGGGAAAAAAATATGTAAGTAATTCAGAATGATGAGGATATTTGCCCTTTGCTCTCCTCCCTTACTTTTCGATACATAAAGAATGAACAACTTTGTTTTTCTATGAGATTTTTTCGCTCACTCTCTCTCTCTCTCTCTTTCTTCTTTCATTCATGAAAATATTAGGCTCAATACAAGAAGGACGCACACATCCTCATATCCTTAATCTTTGTTGACATTTTTTCTCTGTGTGGCCGCTGGAAAAAGCTTTTTCGCATGATGATGCTGTTGACCGAGAAAGGAAAAAGTCACAATGGGGATCTTCGAAATGCTCATCATCATCATCATCTTCGTATGATGATGATGATCGTGAGTCCTTCTTGAAACAGCTTAGATACATCTCTCTCTTTCTTCCACAAAGGGAGAATAATAATGGTAATAAGTCATCGTGTGCTTTTTTCTTCCCTTTTCCTTTAGCAACACTCTCCACGATAAAAATGTAATATTGAAAGTAACACAAACACATGCACCCTTTTCCCTTCATCCATTTCCAGGCTGCTTTTTTATTAATAAAGAAGACGAAAGGAGAGGGAAAAAAGTTGTTTTCTCTCTCGGCAAAGGAGAAGGGAAGAAAAAAAGTCATAAGGCGCATAAAGTTTTTTTCTGGAAGGAAAAAGTGGTTTATATCTACACGAGAAAGAAATTATGTTTTTTTCCATTACTTACTTTCTTTTTGCAAAAAAATGAGAAGAGCTGCTATACATGAGCATGAGTTGAATGTTAAAAGGAAGGAGAAGAGAGAGAGAGAGAGAGAGAGAGAGAGAGTAGAATATAATGAGCTGTTTGATACATGATACGATAATATTATAAAAATAATGTCACTTTTTCCCTCTCGTTTCCGATTTCATGCATCAACATGGATAATTATTACAGCGATAAATGAGAATAGATATAAAAAAGAGTAGAAAGAAGGGCTTCTTTCTCTCTTTTTTTATGTGTGTCCGAAAGGGAGTAAAAATATATATGTAAGAGTGAGTTTAGGGATTGGATAGTGTTACCAGGACTCTTTTCCCGATGATGATGATGATGATGATGCGGCCCTGGCCCGTGCTCAGTATGACTCTTTATGGCTCAGTAGGAGATAAAGCTTGAAAACAATATAATATTTGTTTTTAATGTCATACTTACTGCGATCATTACTCGAACGAACAAAAATCTCTCCTTGGCGAACAGCACGCCTCCAAACTGAAGAATCGAGAGTGGGTGAACAGAACAGAGAGAGAGAGATACTTGGGATATATATGTTTTTTGAACAAATGCGCAACTTAACTTATAGTTTAGGTAGTGTGCCCATTGTGTGAGGTTGAAAGATTGAAAATCTATTTGGTTTAAAGGTTTCATCCCTTGACGCATGTTAGATTTTGTCTCTCTTATATTCACTAACTCTCTGGTATTAAGTAAGTCGTCTCTCTCTCCTTTAATCATTCAAGCTTGAAAATAGTCATTGTTGGAACAAGCTTTATGACACGCTTTTAATAACGAAAAACATATAATATCCTTGTCGTCGTCGTCTCAACTCTCCACTTTTATTTTTTACGAGCGTTTAGACTTTATGTGATAGTTGGATTGGAAGCAATGCTCAGTTTGCACGTTCTCATTTTCCAAGTTGTGTAATAACTGCGACGACGTTTGACGTTGAGTCACGACTTTTTTTTTGCACAGTCGTTGTTGCTAATACCATTTTTGCTACTTCATATGTACATTTTCTAGCAGTGGATTGGCTTTGAATTAGATCGCTTTTAGATATAGATTTCAATTCTGTCCAAGATTTTCCTCTCTTAATGTCACCTTTCAAGTAATAAATGCAAACAACTCCACACGACATTATGCCTTGTGATTGCGTCCTTGTTTTGAACACAACTAATCAGAGGGAGAGAGAGAGATTCACATCAAAGAATGAGACGGGAGAGAGGTGAAGGTGTACATAAAGCTTATTAGTAAGTGGACGGAAGCCATTCTCTCTCTCTCTCTTTGAGAGTGTCATCTTGGGCGATGAAATCATTGAAATTATTATTATTTTTCCAATCCATCTTTCAAGCTTAAAGGTCTTAAAGCTCGCGCTGAAAACCTGTACATTTTGGACAGCAAATTCATCAATACACCCACCACCTTCTTGACTTTTTGGCATGATTTATGAGGGAGAAGGAGGAGGAGCACACATTCAGGACAAGTTTTTGGGTGCATGTGTCAAAGACATTTGGTGAACAAGAGAGGAAAAAGAAAGATATGAATGTGCACCCACAAAGAATTGAATAACCAAGGGTCAACTTTTTTTCAGCTCCAAAAATGTGACAAAGCCTCTCTCTCTCTTGAAAATTCATCATTTATCATAACAATTTCAACTAAATCCTTTTAAACCATACAAGATTTGTGTTGTAGAATATGCACGCCTTCGGACTACTTTGGGAGAGAGGGAGAGAGAGAGAAGACGACGATGGTATTTGGGCGATGAAGACGAAAGGAACGGAAACTTATTGTTGTCTAAATACTCGTGTTCTACAAGTGATTCAATTTCATTCCTTTTGCTCACTACAGAAACACGTTTGACTCTCTGGGAAGGTATGTATGCAATACAACAACCTTACTCTGCTGCTCCTCATACAATTCTTAAGATAAGCTCGTCGTAATTGACTTTTTCTTCCTTGTGGACTTGCCAGTTTAAATTTCTCTCTCGCAAGAAGAAGGAAAAAAATGTTCATGTGTCTAGCAACATTGATATGAATCCCTGGAGATAAAACGAGATTCCTCATTCCTCTGCCTGTGTAGCAGAGCAGGACAAGAGCACCTGCTAAATGCTAGTGTCAAATTCCTCTATATTTTCTCTTCTCTCTCTCTCTCTCTCTCTCTCTCTCTCTCTCTCTCTCTTTCTGGACATTTACACTTGCCAGAGGGGGGAAATGGTAAAGCGGGACATGTGTGCGGCTCATGTCTTGTCACATTTACTTTATTGATAATACCTTTAACTTCAAAGACAATTAGTGGCCGTCCCGAGGAATGCGACAAGTTTCGAGTACGAGGCGGAAGGAAATGAGGAAAGGAACGTGGTGTGAAAATGAGAGCTCTCTCTTCGTTGGAAGCATTTCCCCTTTTTTCCTAGTTATCCTTGATTGTTGTATTCGACAGAGGACATTGTACAGACATTCACTTCAGAAGGAACACGAGACAAAAATTTTCGCTCTAGATCTGAACATGAAACGAGAAAAAAAAAAGAAATTTAGTAAAAAAAGGAAGAAGCGAAGAGGAAATGATATTTAGCTAACATAACACTTCTCGGAATTTTTTTTTGTAATCATCATGATCCATGCGTGCACCGTGCAGTGATCCTCTGGTGTAACTGTAAACTGACGACGACGACGATACAACTCTCTCTCTCTCTCTCCACAGAATAAGTAGACAACTTTGTGTCTCTAGAACGAGTTAAACACGTATTTTCTCTCTGAATCTCACTTGATATTCTATAGGAATTCCTGGCATTTCTCTCTCTCTCTCTCTCAGAATATCTGTGGAGAAGCGGAATTAAAGTCTCGTGGTATTAGTTACCAGAGAGGAGCGTTACAGTTAGTTAGTTGCTGTATTCTTCATGTTATACACACTCTTTTTACAAGGGACCTAACGGCTGGAATTGGGAATGAAGTTAAAAATCATTGAGAGAGAGAGGAGAGGAAATCGTTGAGCGACACAATATATGCATGACTTGAGGCAGAAAAAAGAAGAAGTGGGTAGAAGAAGGAAAAAAAGTTCGCTTCACTTCCCGCATTCACTGTTCACTGGTTTCAGACTTGTATGCTCTCTTCCAGTTCCAGAATTCCAACAGAGAAAATTTTCAAAAAAAAAATCTTGCGCAAGCACATACACGAATTGATGATACAAAATAGGAGATGCAAGTCTCGTAAAAAGAAGCACACACACACATGCATTTCGCCTATTCGACTTTGGGAAAAAGACTAGGGTGCCGGCTGAGTACAAAAGCGAAAAAATATAGTGTAAAAACGAAGGAGCTATATATCGGTGTTGGTGGCATCATGGCGGTGGCAATGTCGGTGGTAGTATGCTCCCTGTACATATCCTCCATCACGCTAAAGAGTTACGAGCCTCTGGGTCAAATAGTTACGTTTTTATACTTTTCCTGTGGTAAGTATGCAAAACATGTCAAACTCTTCCACTTCTCCACATCTCCCCACTTATCTTCCCAGAGACAGAGATGTAATAGTGGGCTCCATCAAGCTAACAATGCAACTCGCATGTAAAAAAAATTTTTTTTCTTCAGCCAAAACACACAAAAATACATTTTATATACTTTTTCTCTCATTTTCATTCGGATCGGATGCATTAGTATTCTTGGTTGTCTCCACTTGTTCTACTCCTCAACTAAACTTCCCGTTTTTCCGCAAAGACTCTGTGAGACTTTACTTGCTTTCGAGAGAAGGAAGAAGAGAGATATTGAGGGTGAACGGTGTCGAGACACTTTTACACACATCATCATATCACATCACATATGCAACCACTTTTTTTATTATTTCGCATTCAATCCCATCCGTTGAAATTGGATACTGAAGAAAATGTGGGAATTCGGGTGGGTGCGCTTGGAAAAAAAGACAAGCAAAGGACCATTTAAATTTCCGTTGGAAAAAGAAGCCCAGTTTGATGTGAGCTTTTTATATGTATTTTTCAAAATCACTTTGAATACCAAATGTGAAATTGAAAGATGGAGTCAAAAGCGTTTAAACAAGCTCCGATCCAAGAACGTTCGGTGCTGGTTCATTTGTAGGAATGTAGTTGTGTGTGTTTGTGTATGATATCAATGATATGTGATGAGCTTCCTTAAGAAATACTGGGGGAGAGAGAGTTGCCTAAAAGTTTGTATTTGTATGTCTGAGCGGGATGATAGAAGATGAAGGAAACTTGGCAAACTTCTCGGGAAATCATTCTCCTGAAATTAAATGTGAAATGAGGAAAAAGGATCCATTGACTGAGAGTCACTCGCCATCATCATCACTTCCCAACTTTACTCACTCAACTTACAGCTCTCTTCTGAAGTCAGAAAAAGAAAGACGCGGAGAGTTGAGTAGTGAGAGTGCAAAAATATCTATAAATGTACGCAGAGGAAATAAAGTGTTTGTTGTTACTCAGCCATATCATTCATTGTGACGGATACTGATACGAAGAAGAAGAAGGAAAAAGAAAACTATCCCTGGCACCATCACACACATACACGAACTATCACTGTATCAAAAAATACAAAATGACTAGTCTAGTCTAAATACTGAGACGTCTACTAAAACGCAATAAAATCCCTGCTATCATTTTTACGTGTGAAATGATAATATAATTCTCTTTTTTTTCGTTTCCATCGGGAAAGATGTAAATAAGGTAATAAGTGTGATGGTCTGGTGTCATGTGTGGACACACAATACTTTTATCCTCACATCACACACACACACATTTGTGTAGTGTGTATGTGTGTAATTTGCAAGTCATCCGTAACAATACATTCATAAATTATATGAAAAGAGAGAGAGGCTTGCCCTTTTTTATTCTCTCCTTCAAATTCCATTCATTTTCCCATTATACAGTTCCCAGTTTGCATCATGAAGTCTCTCTTCTCCGCTCATCTGTTGCGAATAATATCTTCGTCATTCCAATCAACATTTTAACCGTTTTCCCCCCGCGAATTGCATATACGCGTACTGCGTAGATAGATCTTCTCTCTCTTTGAAGCGTGCCTGTCGATTCTTTACAAATTTTTCAAGTATAAGAATTCTATTTTTTCTTTTGGAAATTGAAAAAAATATAAATATAAATTTCGCAATCACGTAAAAAAATGGTGAGATGCTCTCAAGAGTCAGAAAAGGAAATCACTGTGTGGAGCTCAATTGTTGTGCTTAGTCTACCAGCAATAAATTATCGCATTCTCGTGATTTATAGAACACAAGGCACGCACACCACACCACTATTCCCTTTTTTCTTCGCATATTTCAAAATATCGAAAAATATTTCGATGCGAAAGCAGCTTAGCTCACAGTACGACTCCGTTTTTTTTCTCTCTCTCTCATTCAAAATGGGAAGAAACACATTAAATACATTTTAGTCAGGATAACTCATATATTATTCAATTCAACTCGAAATATATCGAATTCAATATTTTTGCAATCAAAATTGTTGCTGGGACACCGCCAGGACGTAATGTCAACCTTTTGTCATCATAGCCATAAGTTAGCGGAGAGCCCAAGAAAGTTTAAAAGTCTCAATTCGTTTAGCATATATAAAAAGTAAATCATCCTAATTAAATATGTCATATATAGCATAATTTTTTTAACGTATTCTCATTTCCTCAACAGTGTGAGATTAAGTAGGCGAGAGAGAGAGACGTCTTGTATCGATGTCGAATGATGACGAGAGCAAGAGTGACTCTGCAATTGCTACTGAGACGCTGTCGTAATTTTCTCAATGGTTTTTCTCGCTGTGACATATGCTCACTCACGACACGACCGACTTTTTTTATACGCCGTCATCTTTAACAAAAATGTCTACTGAAATTTTTTTTTCGCAAAAAAAAGACATGAAGTACGGATACATTTCCATCATCCCGTTTACATCACTAAAAGTAAAACTATGCATGAAAAAAAGTTTACGTCGATGGGGGAGACAAAGTATTAGTTCTCTCTTGTATAATAAAAAAGGATTTTAAGTTTTTTTCTCTCTTTCTTCAAACGGGCTAAAGGAAAAGCGAGAAGCTTTTTTAACAAGATAATCACGGAGATTGAAAGACACATGTTTTTCAATACATAAATATTGCACAAGTAACAAAAAGGGAATCCAATTGTTTAGCTTGAAGACAGACAAAGTGGGAAAGAGGGAGAGTGTAACATTTTCGGCGAAAAAAAAAACACAGTCATTATCAGTAAATTGATGTGAACGAACGAGAAAAATCTTTGTCATGAAGAAAAAAAACGAAGTTTATACACATCGTTCGTCTCAAACTCATACTCCCGTCCCGATATAGGCGATACTTGTTCAAAAAATTTATAAACATGCATAATATTCACTTTAAAACATCCGTAACTCCGTATATTCAGCGTTGTTGGCGTGGCTGAAAAAAATACATAAAGACTAAAAAAGCGTTTTTGTAATAGTCGCTCATATATGTACGGAGATGAGAGAAGTTTTGGAGGAACAAACGAAGACAATTGTTTTGGAACTCTCTGGTTTTTTTGGCATATATGCGACAAGGTTTTTGAAGTTTGAATGAATATTGTGTTTTTCTCGCATCTCAATAGGTTCATGTCGTCATCGTCCTCCTCCTCCTCCTCACGCAGTCTCTTATTTTTTTAGAAAGAATTGGATTTTATGTTTGTAACTTAACGTGCGTTTTTTTGTTGCACTACACCTTCATTAATGAGGGCTCACCTTGCATTGTTTTTTTGTGGTGAGTTAAGGTGATGATGAAAAAAAATGCAAGAAAACCGTCATTTACTTATTTACTTCAGTGAGCTTAAATCAAGTACGACTCGAGTAAATGCATTCATTATGTTTCAGTGATTTTTGTTCGTCTTTTTTCGCATGACTTGGCTTGGCCTCACTCACGACACCAGATTTGAAGTATTTTATTGAATGTTTGCTTACACAACATGTCAACCTCTGGTTTTGCATTTATGGACAGTAAGTAAGTAGTCGTTAAAAATATTGAGTATGTATATAACATTTTTGTCTCAATCCAAACTTCCCTTCCTAATTACAACTCATTTTCGAGTGGAATCAGGGAAAAAATTAATGAGTTACAAGAGTCAAGCATAGTGAATCATAATATCAATACTTGTGTGGTTGTTGCATGGCTTCATTTCGTGTCTCTCCATTACACACTTTTTTTTATTAAATAATTTAAGTGAAATGTCAAAAGCAAGGTTTCCTTTTTTGGCACAACCAATTTCCCCTACAATCCTTCGATTGACGTGAGTATGTACGAGGATGAAAATTTATTTAGCATTTTTCGATGGGCTGATCAATGCAAATTGTAAATGAGGTCCAAAAAAAACTCTGAAATTGGAAGAAGTGTAAATTTAGTAGAGTAGAGGAATACCTACCTGTTATCCACGGTTGCATTCGAGCATTGCATCGCATGTCACTAATTATGAATTTCTGAGACGTCCAACAGTGTGCTCCTCACTTTCCATACCATCGTTCACACACCAAAAAAAACACACTTATTATTATGCTCTAAACACACTCGCTGAAAATGAAAAAGCAATCAAATTCGGAAGTGACTTTGTCACTCCTTAATTTTATTGTGAAAAGCCCTTGAAAATTTATTTATATATTTTGTTATCTGATTCGAATCAAAACTCTCACTTTTCATTTAAACTGACTAATTTATTTTCCTTATGATTTTTTTTCATGAAAAAACGCGTGTATTTATACACACACTCCTTTTTGCAGTATATTTATATATATTTTTGTGCTATAAGCTGAAGCGCAGAGGGTGGTCATCCCAATTAAAAAAATCCGAGGGATATTCAGCGATGTCTTGCTGGCAATATTGAATAATGGTGAGAGAAGAAGCAGAGCTTAAATATATTCCAATTGAAACAGGGATTAATGAGTGAGAATGTATATATGATTTTTGTTGGCGACCTTGCCTTGAATTCTACTTCCCGTTGATAACTTTCAATCCACTAAATTATCCCTTGACGAAGTTTTTTTCTTCAGCTTTTGTCAATAAGTTTTCACTCTCTGAATTGAACATGTATCAAAATGTCCACTCATTCGCTAAAGGATTTTCATTAGAATTCAAGTTTAACAACTTCGCCACCTTGTTTTACCAAAAAACCAACTCACTTGAATTTGAACAATATACTTTTTTGCACTTGTATTTCACCGAAGAAAATAATTGGCTTTTAGATGTCTAGTTTGGAATGGATGGAGAGCTCTTCGGATTACGAATGTGATTAAAATGGACACATCTCATTTCCTCGCGAGTGAGTTCACTTGTCACAATAGCAGACACACGGAGAAAGTGACCAACACTCTGAATATCCAATTGAATGTGTCTGTTTTTTACTGGGGCTTGAGGGAGAGAGAGAGAGAAGATGAAGAGAATTGCTTGAGTAGCTTCCAATTGTGGTCGTCACTTGCCCTGATCCGTATGACAAATATTTAATTCATGTCAGTCATAAATGATGCGAGGGAATGAGCTGAGATAAATGGGTAAGGTTTTTTTTGGCTGACAGAACACCACACACACCAAATTCGATTTAATTCCCACAAAACACACATACGCTCTCACTCTTCTCGACCATCACAGATTCTCCAATTGCCAATTTTCTGAGGAGAGAAGCAAAGCTGCCATTTTTATTGTTGCTTTTTCAGCATCTGTTTCGGAGCCGGTTGCTTGCTCAGTAGACAACTTTTGTGTCACTTGACACACTTGCAGTGCCAGTGCCAGAGAGAGAGAGAAAAGCGAGTGTCAAGTGTGTGTGAGAGACTTGAATTCATTAATTTATCCAAGCTGTCCACTCATCGCCAATCATCATTTGTCAAGTGAGTGACTCCAGAGCAGTCCAAGTCTCGCCAAGTCTATTTCTCCTTTATCCTTTTTTCCCTTCGTTTGCAAAAAAAAGTGTGTATTTGTGTCCTTTTTCAACCAACTCTGTATACTCACGTAGTTTGCACTTTCTATCTTCCCTTCATCAATTCACTCCAAAACTTCGTTTCACTTTTTTTCCACACACCAAAATAAATTCGATCAACAAAACAATGTTCAGCGGAGAGTG
>JAQFZW010000953.1:0-36937 GCA_034687055.1 Heteromurus nitidus | reverse complement strand
AACAAATTCCCATGCCAACATGCCGATTCCCAACGTCGGCACTTCGGTATACAACGTATTCTACGAATTAGTGTGTGGAGTAATAGGTAATCGGGTCTTTTCCATTGCCGGATTGGGAAAAGTGGTCGGTGGGCGTTTCAGTAAACTAAAAATTCAGATTCAGAATGTCGGAACAGCCGGAAGTTTGGCAAACAACGAATAAAGGAACATTATTTACTAAGTGACACTGAATGTTGAATCTTTATCCTTTCACTTTGCTGACTCCTTTCGTTTCCAGGGCAACGCCTGGTAACCCAACTAGTTACTCATAAAGCGTGAATGTTGAAATTAGCAAAAGCATTACGATTATGAAAGCTTCAAATATTCGGTGACTTCACACAGAGGATTGATTACAGTAATACAATTCACCTAACAATTTCATTACGAAGTTCAAAGTTGCAGCATCATTGAAGTAGACTGGTACGTGGTAGACCAACGGAAATGAAATATGTCAACCTAATGCAGACCATCATCCAGATCTCCATACAAATTTGTACACGATGATGACAAAGTATAGTAACGATAAATGATGAAAACGAGAGAATTTATATGACACGACTGCCTTTAGTGAATGATGAAATGTGACAAAGCAGAGTGGTGAAATTGCAAAATTAATAAAATGAGTCTATTACATAGTATGTACGCATTTAAAGCATTATAATGCATGCAAACTTACGGTCTTTGTCGATATATTTAAATCGCATGAAAATTCAGTGTATTCAATAAGATTTTGGACATCATCGTGACAAGAGCTTTCCTGGAGAGTTTTACTGGAATTTCCAAAAGAACACCGAATCAAATAAAAATATTTAAGAAATTTATTGGAAAAGAGTTTTGCCTTATTCAGTTTAAAATGGCATTAAATCATCTAAATCTAGTTAAGCTAGTGATAGCATCAGTTTTAGTACTTAAAATAGCAGAGACAAACTCCGCTTCGCTCGATGAGATTCCTCCATTTTGTACAAATGAAGAACACCGACCTCAGTATCACTTCAGTCCAGCCTCAAACTGGATGAACGATCCAAACGGAATGATTTACTACGATGGAACGTATCATTTGTTCTATCAATATCACCCTTCAAGCTCCGTATGGGGTCCAATGCATTGGTAAGAATCTATAATAATAAAAAAGAGAAGTCATGCAAGCATTTTTGATAAATTTTATAGTATAAACTATGTTCGTGTTCAAATTAAACGAAGGGGACACGCCGTCTCATCAAATTTGGTGACTTGGGACGAACTTGATGTAGCCCTAGAGCCTGACGTTAACGGAGACATCTTCAGTGGGAGTGCCGTTCCCGACAGCATGAACTCGACGGGATTCCAAACAGACGATGGAATAGTTCCCATTGTTGCCATTTACACAAGTGCTAAAGGCGAAGACAACAATGTTCAAACACAGAGTTTAGCTTTCAGCAACGACAAAGGAGCAACTTTTGAGAAATACGATGGGAATCCGGTTTTGGCAAATGAGAATGAACTCAACTTCCGAGATCCCAAGGTTTTCTTCCATCAAACTTCAGGCAAGTGGGTGATGTCACTCGCTGTTGGGAATAAAATTGAGTTCTACTCTTCACTCAATCTCAAAAACTGGACTAAGCTCAGCGAATTTGGCAATGATCCACCGGTTGGAAACCATGATGGTGTGTGGGAGTGCCCAGATCTTTTCCCAGTCCTCGTTGAGCTCAATGGCGGAACTAAAATTCTTGAACTGACGGTTCTTCTTGTTAGCATAAATCCTGGAGTAAGTAGACCACTACTGCTATTAATGTAATAAAAATAATAGTTGTATCTTTGCTAGAAATGTAATTTTGTATATTTTCAAAATTCAGGGACCAAACGGTGGATCAGCCACTCAATATTTTATTGGAAACTTTACTGGAACCACGTTTATCCCTTACACATGGCAAGATACGCAGTGGCTTGACTGGGGTAAGCAAAACACTTGATTATTTAAGGAGATCCAAGTGAATAACAAATATTTCATGTCTTTTATCTAATTTATTTAGGCCCAGACAATTATGCTGGAGTTACATTCGCTGATGAGCCCAGCGGCCGGAAAGTTTACATCGGATGGATGAACAATTGGGCTTATGCAAACCAGGTTCCAACTTCATCCTGGCGAGGTCAAATGACACTCCCAAGGGAAATTGGACTTTATGCATTGAATTCAACTAGAAATCAGTACCTCCTAACATCTATGCCAGCAGAAGAAGTACAGTCTCTCCGAAATCCCAGTCAGTACCATGAACAAGTAAACAGTGTAACCCTTCCCAGTCAGACCGGTCTTTCACTGACTGAACAAGCGACCTTCAAGACCCCTCTGATGGAATTAGAAATAACCGTAGAATGGGAGAACGAACCTCAGTTCTCCATTTGCGCATATAATTCTCAGAGCGATGAAATTTGCTTCGGGTACAAGGATACCAACTGGTTTCTCGACAGGTCCAAGTCTGGAAACACTGTGTTCAACGAGGGCTTCTCAAACATGCTCGTTGCAAATGCAACACGGGTAATATCGACCAATGTGACCATAATTCGAATGTTTTTGGATGTGTCATCCATTGAAGTGTTTGCCGACGGGGGGTTGACAAGTATGACTGCGTTGCACTATCCAAAAGAACCTTTGGACATGTTGTATATCAAGCATTTGAGTGATGCTGCAAGTGGAACTACGCTTACTGTCCAGAACTTCAGGATTTGGGGTCTTTTATGTCAAACCAAGGAATCTTCTGGTGGGGACGGTGGCGTTGAGGACACGACAGGATCAGGGGCCTCTATGATTCAAGTCTTCAACTCATTTACAGGATTAATTTTTGTCCTTATGAATTTCTTGTATACATAAACTTTTTAAATAAAGAGCGTAGCCCATTTAAATGAATTCTGTATCGCACTCGCACCTAATAATTTCATGTTTATTATTGTAAAGAAACGTAACTGCTTTCAAGTAGAATGAAAATGTGAAGTCAATAAACGAAAAGAAAAATTAAGATCACCGCAATACAATTCATTATGCATTTGTAAGGAAATCTACTATTTCACCCAATAAATATATTCATGCATCGCATGCACCTGCTGCAAAATTGATTCGCAGTGCTTCCAGTTTTATTTGGATGGGTCAGATCATCCAACCGTTACATTTTTGCAAATATTTAATACTTTCTGGTGTAATGCACATGCACGAATTTTTCAATTTAACAAGTGAAAAAATGCATAAAAAGATAATTTACATTCTGCAAATTCTGTTTGCAATGTACAACACGATTAATTTGGAATGTTGGACGATCTGAGCATATTGTATTTTAGGTTTTAGGTGGATTTTTTTTCGTTCATAAAAAAATTCAAGGTTTGCTTCTTTTGACACAGTCGGCGTTGACACAAAAATGGCGTGGAGTGAAGTTGTTTGTAAGTCTTTAATGAAATTGTCGTTTACTAGTGTGCCGCTGTGACTGCGACTATTATTTGCACAGTTCTCATTTTCCAATAGAGCTCACAAGTGTGTAAATCATCGTTTTACTCTGTAACGTTCAGGAATTCCTGGTTCTTCAGCTAATTGTGGTATAGCACGGCTATAAAAAAGGTTTAATGTTTTTTCCAAGTCGCTGAATTTCACTTCCCTTGACACTACTTTCTGAATGATTTAGGAATCAATTTACAATTGACAAATCTTTAGACTGGTTATAAGTCTCCATTTGAATGTGCATTACATGTTCACTTTGAGTCTTTAATCCATCTTCGCTTCTCGTTCAACAATTCTTCACAATGCAGGAAAAACTACCTCTTTTGTGGTTTGCAACGATACGCATTCATGCATGCTCCCTTACATTACCTCTATGTAATTATGTATGCACACTAGAATTAGTATAAGCTGCTGTGGTACTACCGGTAGTACGTCTTGTTGATTTGTGTCCAACTGATTTCGGTAAATTTTTTTCTCTCTGTACAGCCAAAATTTGGTTACGGTTGATCCATTCCAAAGGAAAAACTGAAATTGGTACTCTCCACAGGAAAAGTGATCACAAATGCATGGACTCATGCTGAATCAAACAATACTTTGTAAGTAACTCTCTTATAACTTCTCATAGAAAAGCTTCAATTTAGAGATTCAGATCTGCTGATTAGCTTTATTGCTACAACTGCAAGTTGCAGACCACAGGTATTACGTCTCATTGCTCACAGCTCACAACAGAGTGCCATTGTTAGAAATAACCAATCATTATCCATGATATGAGATAACCCTACAAAGAAACTTCACATTTTCCTCTGTGATCAGCAATCCTTTGTAGCAATCTGAAAAAAACTTAGATGGAAAGTACAAACACATCTTTCTAATCTTCCTTTCAAAGTCCAATCTCAAAAGTAATTTTATATGCATGCTACAATTTCGTGAACATCTAAACTATCAGAGAGATCCAAAGAGTTTAGGATGAAAGGAAAGGGTTCACGGAATATTACAGGAATATCGCTTGAATCAACTCCAACACAACACAAGGTGTACACAAAAATGTTCCTTTATAGCCAAAACTCCAAAAAGTATCATAATCATGATGATCATGTGCATAAGGAATGCTTTTTTGAGATACATCAAAGTATGTGAATGTGATACCTTGAAAGGCACATTGGAGAGGATGTAATAGAAAAATAGAAGGTAAGAGTGAAGTGAAGCACCTAAAGCAAAGGTCCTTTAAATATGATGTACAATATACTTTTGGATGCTGTCATTCCATGTGTACATGCCCCACAGAAATAATATTATCAGTTATGACAGTATGCGAGAGATTGAGATGTTGATGCAGATTGGTGATAAAGGTCCCTGTGGACTTGAGAAAAGGGAACACAGTTCATTTCAATTGCATTGTTGAGGCAATATGCTCTGTTTATTTCTCGTGTCTGTCACTCTGTATGACACGTAAAAATCTTTGAAAATAATAAAAACATTGTAGAGATTTTAGCCGCACTTTATATATGCTTTTAGAGGGTTCCTAACATTTCAGCAACAAAATAATATCTTACATTGGCAACTCCCACAATCAGTTTAGCCGAGGAGACTGTGAGTGAGTGACGAAAATTGATACAAAAAAATAGTTGGCAGGTGAGATGCCAAAAAAGTGGCTTGCAGATTTTCAGAGTTCATAAAAACTTAAACCTGAAATCTAGCATAATGTTTTGTTCTCTAAAATTCTTATTGCATACTTGTGACTAATAATAAACAGTGTTTTTATATTTTATTGCTTATGCACTTGGCCATCAAGTTGTGTTCGATTGTGATTTTTTGTTACGTGGTCTTGAATGAATATATTTATTTGATCAAGATTTTTCTCTGTTTTGTTGTAGATACATTGATTTCTGATAAAAGTAAATTAATTGTCATTATCATCCTTAATCGCAGCAGTGCTAGTGAACTATGTAAAGTTTAAGTACTTTTCGCTTAGGTCATTAGGTCGGAGGAATTCATGTGTTTTATTTGCTCAAAGACACAAGTGCCGGTCCTCTCGTTTGTTTTAATTTTTACGAATTTACGTATACGTATTCATTCTATAATGGAGTAAGGAAGGAATTAGTCGAGACATAACTGACCTCATATTACTAATCTTAAAGGTTGTTATTTTTATCTTGTTAATGTTTTCATGCAATTTTACAAGTGTATATGTGGACATGATATATCTATTCTCGCACACACATGTGCAACACATTTGAGACTGCATGTACTGAAATATATGCAAACGCAGTCGACCAGAAATGTGAATCTTGTCTAGAATTTTGATGCTCATTGCTTTGTTCTAAGGATCCAAAATAGCTATATTGTGTGGTGTAATTATGATTAACTAGCTTTAGTGCACAGTGTTAAAAGGTGGATTCAAAGAAGGAGTCATTTTTCTACAGTCGCGATTTAGTCTTCGTTTGTCGAAGGCACCTTCTGATAAGAGGAATACATGCCACAACTATAGAACTGACTAAATGCAACGAAACAAAGGGTCCTTACGAGGACGTTGGTTTGAGGATTGACGTTCATCCTCTCAGACGGATCAGAAGAATACCTGCAATATTTTTAGCAACACACGAATATTTGCACATAATACCACAAGCTAACCAATTCCAAAAGTTTCCGTCGTGAAAAAATAGTTATTCAAAAAATTGGGTGCGTGGAAGTGATGGGTTTTCTGTTTTAAGTTGTTCCCAACCGTAGAAACTGTGTTGTCTGCTGTGGTCTATACGGAAACCTTCAGACAAGTTTTTATAGGGTTAATATTAGTATGATACGATATGGTTAACCCGAAACATACCTCCACTCTCCAAGAGTTAATGGACGGGAATGTTTCGTGAAGTGTGTCGCGTTTTAGCGTTTTCACGTGTACTCGTAAAAAACCTCGGCCACCTCACCCATCAAATAATGGTGGACATTTTCCTTGGATAAAAAGCAAGGAAGACATTATCCTATGGATTGAGGATCAAAACCTCGGAAGTCAGAAAGTAGGTGATGGATTTTTTGTACATAGGAAATTGGATAAAAAGTATATATAAAAATATTGATTTTTCTGCTTTTTACTCATGTAAATTTGTAACAATTTTTGAGTTAAGTGAGTTTGGTCGTTTTGATAAAAAATGCATCATCGTCTGAAGTAACCGTTGATGAGACACCTGGCAGACTTAAAAACGTGTGTAGGCTTCTAGGAAGTCAACGTGAACTATATATTTTTTAAAAAAGATTCATAACTTTGCTTCCATTACTTTGCATGGAATTTTATGGCTTTGCCACGACCATCACTCGTATTATTTTTTGATGTGGGCAAAAAGTGTGATGGTGCAAAACACAAAAATGCATCAGCGACGACGGGAAGGATTTTATGCATAAAAATCGGTTAGTAAGGTGCTTGTTGCTCAGCTGGATTTTTCCTCTTTTCCTCATGGTTTGCAACAAAAGGTTTAGAAAAATAAAATTTCATGCTTCATCTTCATCACTCTCATCGTTTCCAACTTCCAACAGAGCTCTTTCTTGCAAACGTGCTCTTAGCGTTGTGATGGTTGATTGCAATTTGCAAGTGTGCAAAAAAGTCGTGCCGTGCTGCTATAAAAATCGAGCCTGTCAGCAGATAATTCGTATGAGGAATTTATGGGCACGATTATGATGAACGTAACGTGGCCTTCCGTGATAAAAATATGATGAAGAGACGATGTGTGAAACTGAAACATATTTTCATCAGCTTTTTTCTTCCATGTGTAAGCATTTTACCTTGTCTGTCAGTTTTTTTCTCGCAATTTTCCATCTGCACATCCTTCCGCTCGAAGCTCTTGCATAAGCTTCCCCTGATCGGATGTCTGATTTGCGGCGGATAGACGCCAACACGACAGGGCTATAACTTATTGTCTTCTAATCGTCAAATGCAGACCAGCCGAAAATAAAAATCCAAAACAAAATCCCGATCGTTGTAGTTTTGTTTGACTACGACAACAATTTAACTCTTTGACCTTCTTTGCGGACAAGATTTTTCCAAACTCAGATGGATTTTGTTTTGAACTCGTGGATGAATTTTGCTTTTCAGCACACCCGCACATTAATTACCTTCACATAATATGAATCTTCTACATGCTTACTTTGGTATAGTCTTGTGTTTTTATAATTTATAACCATTTTAAACATGATGATTTCCCTTCAGTATTATTACACTAATTAATTGTAATGAAATGAAACCCTGGTGCGAATCAAACGGGATAATGTTGGCAAATAGACAAAGTCTCGATATTTTGGAAAATGCTACGTATTTGTCATGCGTATTTTTGTAGGAATGAAGAACAAAGTGAATGGAATTCCACAATGTTCATAATGTGAATGCCGAATGTAGGTTGAACTTTGCAATGCTGTTGAGACGATAAGTGTGCATCAATATGTGTGTTCCGTAAATATTGCGTTCTAAGTTCATAAAAACAAAAACATGTTTTTATTTCGATCAGATCAGGATTGTAACGAAAATACGTATGTATACAAGAAATGGGGTAAAATCTATGTTATTACGGTTGTCGCTGATCTCATTTGTCTTCGTGTAATTCATCGAGATTTACAGTAAAATTGTTATTTGTAGGAAGTGTCCAACTGGAATATAAAAACTGACAACTGAGGAGGATGTCAACGATAAACTAAAAATGGAACTTCAGAAATGCATGAATTTTTTGGAGCATAAAATTGATTATATTTGCGATGCTTATCGTTCTCAACAAGCGAAGTGAAGAATATTTGTATTTTATGACAAATCTGCCCACGCGTCAACGCGTTCTCACCATTTGTATCTGTATCCGTGATATCAGAGGCCGTTCGTTGAACTCGAAGTTAAAGTGAACGATTCTTCGACTCATACCATACTAACTTGCACACCTACGAATTTGATTCACATAAAATTCGTTGTGTATGATCCAGGTTAGATGATTACGTTTACGTTCCTTGTATTTTTTTAAACCATCAATTCGTCTAATTTGACACAAAAATGCGCAATCCATCTATGAAATATCTGAGAATGCATGTATGCAACTTCTAGCTGGTGGCAGAAAAGCAGAAAAGCATCCGCATAAACAAATATTTTAACAGAACAGAATATAAGTATACATGCGCACCTCTTCTCTCAAACATCAGAGCGCAAAATTACTCGAATTTTATGAGAGATGAGTTAAATAACTATCCTTCGAATTAATCTTCTTGTAGACATTCATCTAATTTAAAGGTAAGGCTCATTAAAAGGAGAACGCGGAGAACCTTATGCATGATGGCAATATGAAATATAGCCGTCATATAGAAGTCCCTTTGTCGTATAATGTTACCTTGAGGTAGTAACTTATCTACCCTGCTGAAGAGCACATGATATAATTGACTAATTGCAAGTTAAATAGTTTCAGCTCAAACACTTTATATCACTATTAAACTCCAGTTCACAACAAAAGACATTGTAACTTGATAGTTGTGTTGAAGGGTACATTGTGCACGATGAAGGTATAGGTTACATTCAACTGTACACAGTAGGATGTAGGACGCAATTTACCTGTCGATCTTGATCATGAAATTATTTTCCTATGTGAGATCATCTTACAAAGAGAAAAATGTGTGGAGTGCCGAGTGTGCATATTTTACACTCGATCTACTTACAAATATGAATGTGTTAAAATACTTTTCCACACTCATAACTGGAATATATGCATATCCATATGCATACGTGAACTAATCTAGCGAAAAGCGAAGCTAAAGCGTATTCATACTGGCGCTAAATAATAAGCCAAGTGAGTTATGATTGAGTTCTGACAGAAGAACTTGCACACGCAGACGTGTGTCGACTCGACCTTGATCTGCAGAATGACTGCGACTGCAGTGATGCATAATAAAAATAGAAAAGACAAAACTTCTGTAATTACACGGTTCTTTTGGTATACTTATCTGAACTTTGTTCAACGTGATTAGTTTAGTGAACTTATAAAAACCAGTTTGTACATGTTTGCTTAACATGGTTTTCATTGCGTCTGTCCATGAATTCATTTGGAATTCGGTGTTCATTAATAATAATTGCACATGTGTGCTCAAGAGTGTGCGACATTTTTACCCTAAACAGATTAGCATTTAGCATGTGAATTTTGAACTGTGATTGTAGTCGAATAATAGGTTAATAATGTCAGATTATTAAATGTGTGTCAATGAAACACATTTGTGGTTCCGTTTTAATTCAGATTTTCGGTGAATTTCATAGAGTAAACCCGGATCCTCATATCTTGTCTTCCCTCCATGTCTGCATTGACATTGTATAGTCAAGTCGCTTTACGTCCTTTGTTTTGGAGAAGTGCCGCGTAATTCCCATGAAATGAAGAATGAATGCGATGGGAATGACGCGATGATGTAAATTCATGCATACTGAAATTGTCTGGGATTCAAGCATTATTCTGTGAAATTAAGTGTAGAGCTGAGATTGCAGACTATATCCAGATCACCTGAGTTGAACTACCTTTTATCAATTGCACCAGCACTTGACGTGTAATGTAATGTTAATGACGTCATTCCCGTTCCCAATTGCATTTGGGACCCAAATTAGGAAACTGCGTGTGTTTTATGTTTCCTTCGATTTCGGATTGGGACGGAAACAAGCCGTTTTAAGGTCGATTGCTGACGTACATATTATATGTTTGATCATTCGTTGAATCATATGGATGTGGTCGTGGAGTGCATCCCCAATTTCTGATTTTATTCACAATATATGCAACATTGACTACCCAGAATAAATAATTTCCCAAACTTCGTTACAACATTGCTGTATATTAAAATAAGCTTTCACATTTGATTTACTCCAATTTCAACGAGATTGGTAATAATACTCAGGCATAATGTATTCGTATGGTGTACCAGGTAAAACCTGTCGGTGACAAGTATTCGACTTATACCTTCCATGAACCCCACGCAAGTAACAGAAATTGCTCCTCCGTTTAGTACGAAACTTATGAAATGAATCAGATCAAATTACAATAACAACCATAAATCGAAAAAGATCAAAGCTTTATTGAACACAAGAAAGGAAAGCATAATTAGATAAGTTGCACAATTCACAGAATCGTCTTTTAATCTACAATCAGCGTACTTACTGCTTATTAAAGTCATGGTCATAATATGGATGGATTGGCACAACTGATACTATAGTTCGTTTGCCACGCTTATCGCTGCTCCCAATAAATAGTACTTAATTTATATACTCTATCTTTGGTTCATCATCTATTGTTTTCACAGTGTATTCCTTGAGAACCTTATTACTTCGCACCTTCCTTCCCACAGCGACGTTTACATACGTAGCTGCAGGCAGTATAAGGAGTCAGGAAATAAGAAATCCAGCTTTCCGAGAACATATCAGTGAAATCGTATTTCTGAGTATACAAAATTTGCCCTTGCAATTTCTAGCCTGTATAAATATGCCTTATAAATACATGAAATTACGCAGCTAAATATATTTTCTCTGTCATTGCGATCTATAATCTACTTTTACTTATACATTGGTTACATTTTTATATCTGAGGATCCATATAACAAAGTCAGTTACCTCGGGTTAACTGCTTATTGTAATTTCCAGCTAAACTTCTAGCAAAATCTTATCAATCTAATCTATATATCAACACTGGCCATGTTATCACAACTACATCATAATTTCACTTTCCGCTTGTTTTCTAGGCTGCACCATGAATCCCTGATAAGCCTAAAAGTATCCCATATAACATATTATTATGTTGTTGACAAATATACGTGTATAGTATTTAATATTTTCCTACTTTTCATGACTCATTGAATTACTCTGCTAACCACGTGGAAGAAAACATCGTAAACGCACTCAAGCTTGCTTACTCATTCATGTGCACAATCTTTTTTGCCTTTGTTCACTCGGCGGTGGCTCAAGAATGACAAATTGTGTTGTACTATTATTGTTATTTTTCAATAAGCCATCCCTGTTGAGATCCTTGTATAATAATATTCTCTTCCTTCCTCGCTTGTTGTCCTCTTTGTCAATTGTCATTTCCATTTCCTGCATAATGAGTATTCTCTGTTCACACAGTTGTACAAACACGAAACACGCAAGACAGATCTAAAGCAAGGAGAATTGAGATCTTGAAAGAAAAAATATCATAATAGCTTTGCCACTAGAGAGATTTTGTGAAAGATTGCTACGAATCTCTTTGACATTGACGTAACGATATTTCTTCATACTTTGGATACAATCGCATTTGTCGTTCAATTCAACACTCCATACAAATATCTTTTTTCAGTTGAAGGATAGCTGATGGGTTTGACAGATTATTGTCATCGCCTATATTCATCTTGGGGGCTACATCATAATTTATATGATGAACACGTCTCAGGAAGCACAATCATGAATCATCACTTCTTCTTGATGATAATATTGACAAATGTGAACAAATTGTAAAATGGTACCTCATGTCATATTTATTAATACAGGTTTATGTGGTTATTACATCTACCTCCTTGAAGTATAACACATTTAAGTTAAGCAAATTCCTTATTGAATGTACATAATAACTTGCGTTAGTGAAGCAGACTTTGTCCTGCGTACTCGACTTGTTTTTGTTGTCTGAAGAAATCGCTTCCAGTCCAAAGAAAACAAGCGAGGAAGGAGGAACCATATAATTTCCTCATAAGGAAGATGTTTATCATTCTACAATATGATCTCATTTTTTCTCCGTGTTGGATCAATGTACACCATTCATCATTGACATATACGAGACGACGAACATATACATACTTACAATTGTTAATCTTTCTTATGGAAAGAAAAACTGTCAGTACTGGGTCACTTTATCTAGTGGCATGTGGCATA
This sequence comes from Heteromurus nitidus, assembly GCA_034687055.1. Taxonomy (NCBI): domain Eukaryota; kingdom Metazoa; phylum Arthropoda; class Collembola; order Entomobryomorpha; family Entomobryidae; genus Heteromurus; species Heteromurus nitidus. The sequence continues at coordinate 24,557 of JAQFZW010000953.1, read as the reverse complement.
CTGTTGGAAATTTTCAGCGCGTCAAGCAGTCTGGACTGGAACTCAAGCAAGCACTGAACTCATTTCGCTTATATTTTAAGTATGTACTTTATAGGATTGTAAGACAGGCACCCATCCTATCGCACATTGTTTATCGTAACGAAAGCGCATTACAGAAACACATTTTTATTTTTCGTTTGCATCTTGTAGTTAGCAGAAGGAATATTGATAAATAAATTTTCACGTGACATGCTGTTAATCACTTGTAAAAGATAACCATTCTCTATATCTTTATGCATAATATCAAACAGGTGTCGTAGTTGTGACTCTGAATGCTGGGATATATGTGTCTCTACATACGCTGAAGCATCAACATGTTATGGATGTTCTTGCACTTTAGGATATAATCTTGAAAACAAGCTAATGTTACACAATATACTACAGCTATACCCAAACCTTAAAAACGTACTAAACAGTCTTATATACCACACCGAGTCAAAAACAACATATATGAACTTACTTGATTACAATGTGACTTTTTACTGGAAATTTTCATTTTTACTGGATTGACTTGTTCATGAAGACGCATCGTGTTTGTAAGAATTCCTTCAATATGCCAACTAGTTGAGAGGAATAAAAACCAAACCAGAGCAGGCAAGACACAGAAAAGTGTGTGAGACACACAAATAGGTATCAAGTTCCAGTTTTGAGTCGGCTGCTTCAGACATGTGGTCACCAAGTTGAATGACTCGAGCATAAAATTCTAACCTGTCATTATACAGCTCCTCTCTTCTTCCTTCCTGCTATCTGGCTCGTTCACTTTGTTTAAACTGTCGAGCTTGTGCAACAACGCCCATTTCAGTAGTCCCATGCGAGCTGGAGGGTGTGACCGTCGCCATTTCCACCTTGTTACGAAAGAGCTTGCACGCTTGAATCAAAGTCCAGAACTCATCACGGAAGGATTTTCCAAACACATAGTAAATGACAAAGTTGATAGACGCATTCAGCGAAGTGGCGAGTATCTGGATGAGCTGGAGCTCACGAAAGGTAACACGGTGAACTTGAGTCAAAACAAATAGAACGACTGCAACTGTATGACACAGAAGGAGGATTAGCGCCACGATGGAAAACATCTTTGCGGCATTCACTTCCCGTCTTTGACTCGTTGTCAGCGTTTGTCTAGCTTTGTTTGCGAGATAAATCTAAAACAATATTGTTCATATTAAACAAGACAAGCCGATGATCTTTGCGTGAAAAAAAGTGTGTAAAAACCGAAAGAGAGTCCGTTTCATCTTACCGATCTGTACAGCAGCCCGTTGAAGATGAGTAATAGGGGGAATGGGAAAGCGAAATCAATGAAAACGTGCAAGAAGCGAATTTTCGGATAAACCTTGTACGCTATAGTGGTTCCCTTGTAGATATAGGGGAACTCTGTAAGCTCTGTGCTGACAGCAGCGGTGGTGTTGCTGCTGCTGCTGCTCCCAAGGTCCGATCTCATAAACGTTTCATTCCTCTCCAATGTTTTGTTTAGCCACCAAGGGAGATTGAGAAGGCTGATTATGGACATTAGGATGACCAAATGGATGCGTGATTTTCTGGGTGTTAGCCAAGATTTTAGTGGAAATCCTATTGCGATGTAGCGCTCAATTGCGATCATTATCGTTACGAATATTGATCCTGTTCGGCCTGTTTGTAAATACAACAACAGAGCACGCAAAAATGAGGAAATGGATCAAATCATAGAAGTAGTAACATGACATATTACATGTCATATACGGATATTGTGTATTGCAGATACATTTAATAAATTAAATTCGCTCACCTAGTGAAAATAATAAATAGAGTATTTGAAAAGCCTCTAGAGCTTCCATGCCTCTTTCATATTTCCCTGAAAATGATAAAAATGGCAGCAGAATGTTTATACAATTGTCAATATAAACTGAGACGTTTATCATTGTTTTAAAGATGGAAAGTTACTACGCAAGACATGTCCGAGAATACAAACAAGGACCACCCATATTTCTAGCATCAGATTATTATCGTGAACATTTTTAATACCTAAAATGAGAAGTAGCAACAGAGTAACGGGTATGGCACAAATCGAGGCGAGCAGATCAAAAACAGCAAGTAACACCATCAGTCTTTTAACCGAACATCCATTCAGGGATTTTGGCAAAACGAGCAGGTTAAGGATATTAGTAATGATCCCAAAATTCGCCAATAGAATGATAAGTGCACCGACGCCGACGCAAATCCAGTATCCACAGAAAAATAATGATCCGTCTCTTATTGTACATTCCGTGTCAAGAAGGTATCGTATCACTAATTTGCACTTGTAGAATTTGTTTTCCTCCAAAGTTGGAAACACCTTATTTTCCGAGTTTAGAAAGAAGCACATCCAAAACGGAAGCGAGATATGTTCTGGAGGAACCATTTTTTAAAAACAGTTAATAATGCATTGAAAAGGAGAAATGGAGAAAAATTTAATTCGGAGAAAAAATTTCCTCTTTTCTAAAAGAAGCACTGACTGAAATAGAACTGAAATAAATCGTATTTTTCGAAGTTGGTTAAATGAAACATGCTTTTCAGCTTTCAACTCCGATTTGCGTGCAGCACTGCATTGTGTCACGGTTTTAGACATAGTACAGCTTTAAAAGGGAGTATAAAGAGATATCATGAGAACTTTTTAGATTTTCGCCACTGATTAAAGTATGGATATATATCATGAAGATTGTATATGAATTCATATTCACTTCCATAATTTCAGAAGAAGAACAAATATGATATAAAAGAGTTATAGATATTGTATAGATAGAAATTTTTTATTTTTTTTCCATTTAGTGCATGGTTCTGCATATCATCACTTTGGATAACGTAAATGTATGCCTGGTTGAACATAGATATGCATTGTGCTTGTAATAAAATGGAGAATCCTCTCTTTTCTGTGGCTGTTTTTCTCTGTTTTCTTGAAAGTTTTGATGTAAAACTGGTTTACGCAAGAGAGTCTCAAAGTCTATATACACTTTACAGTGCAGTGGTAGGTATATTTTTGTGTCTTGACTCTTGACACTGTGGTGTTCAACTTCACACACTCGTACATTCTCGCTCAAAATTGACACGTGCAATGTTTGCTAAAAACAGTTGATGGTTTGCAAGCAGCGGACTTCATATAAAATGTAGATTTTAGGTACTAAAAACATGAATGACTGACGAGTGATAATGATAGAGTTTTCTCAGTTTTGTATGCACGATTGGATGAATAAGTCATGCATATTATGCACATTAGATATGCTTATAGTTTTGCAGGGAAGATGCAACTTATATAAACTTCACGCTGATTGTGTGGTTTGGTTTCTTTCAGTTTTCTGCAAGAAATCAAAATCAACCAAAAGAGGCAGTCTCGCAAAAAGGTATTTATATATGTCGTACATGTTGAGGGATTCCCTTGTAATTTCATTGTTTCAATCTTAACGAGGATAAAAAATAGTTATTATCGCTCTATTCACATGTCTTTTATTGCTTGAAAAGAAATGTGCTAGTTCACCCTGCAAGCCACAGACAAAGGGGGAAAACTTCATCCATGTTCATAACTCACAGGAATAATTGCTCTCCTCTGCTTCAATGAATCATATTTTCCAAGAAAAGCTTCTTTTCCTTCTCCTGACGAATCGCAAATATGTATAATTATGTAGATTTGGAGGATAATGTGAAACTGCAACTCTAAGAAATTTAATTAGGATATACAGCATGATTTTGAATGGGTCATATGACAAGCAAACGGGGCTTCAGTTTGTCGACTTTGGAAAAATACTGGAAAATGACATTTCCCCAGTGTCCTAAACTTCAAAGGGAGATAATGAGACAAGTCGGATTTTTTCCATTCTTTGTTCATAAACACACGACATCATGTGAATTAAGATTTTATATGAGGTTTGTCCGGCCGGCATCTTATGATGTCTTGATGAACCTTCAATTCAAGATAACAAAGTAGTCGTACACACGTTGATATTTACATGAATGAATGACATTTGTTCCTGTGAGAAATGTAAATACATTTTTTGCATGCGTAATAATATGCTCACATAAGGTGACATTTTTTGTGTTTATGAATGAAGTTCCACTTTTTGGAGGATTACCAGACATGAGCTCGTCTTCACTCAGAGAACTTAGAATTAGGTTAAAAAGTCATAGGAAAGGGGTTGACCCCACACGTGGAATAATGCGGCGTTGAGTGTCACAAGGAAAAAATCTCTGGCATTCGTGTAACATGTTCCAACTCTAATTCATTCATTGTAGAACTCCTGCTGGAGCTTGTGTCAATAAACCGGTAGCTATATAGCCTTCGAGATCTTTTAGCGTTTTGACACAATTCACAATCAAATTGATACGTAGAGAAGCTCCTTTCTTCTCTATTGACATTTTTTATTTCCTCTTCCTCTTTCCAAATTGGAATCTTGGGGAACATACCAGAAATTATGTTTGCATATGCCGAGGAGCATATTATGGATACAATGCATGTGTGTAGCATATATGTACATATGAAAACAATAACTTCAGCAAACAAATCATCCCACTCTAAAATAATTATCTTATCAAAGTCACTAACGCGTCAATCAAGGTGAAGGAGTTGAAAATTTCGTGAAAGCTTTTCTGTTCATCAAGAGGTACTCACTTTGTCAGTAACTGTATCTAGTATCTACTGTCTCTTTAATCTAATCACGTTGCATTTACGTTATTGTGTAACCAATTTGAAGATGAAAAAGGGCTTAAGTGATAAATATGCGTCTTATATTTAGGAGGGGATATCAAAGTCTTAGTTAGTTGACAATAAATAATGTGGACACCAAGTTCACAATTACAATGATTAAAGCAAACAATTTGTGTGCCTTTTTCTAAATATGTCAGTGTGTCTAACATGATTAGAACTTGTTGAAGCACGCTTTTAGTTCAAGGTAACAATTTTCCGTGGCAAATTAGCTCCTTTTTATCCTGAGATGACGACAGGAAGGAAGCACAACCGCGACGATTTCCAGAATGACCTATGTAACTTGCTTCATGCATCGTGCGTGGGAGTGTGGGTGCGTCGTCAAAGAAAGTTCGGGAAATCCCTAATCAGAAATTCCTACAGAGGAAATTTTGAGTTAACCCTTAATATATTGCGGTTCGTGGAATAAAAAAGTAATAGAGGGTTACAATCTCCGTCCGATCATGCGTTCTAGTTATAAGAATATACGCTAAAACCACACTGCACCGGGTCTCGTTCACCTTAATCCTGTTCCGCAACCCATATCCCAGCCTGTTCTGGTACGGGCTAGTATACTATTTCAGTTTTAAACATCTTAATGACGCTGTTGCATGCTCTCGGGTTTGGGGTTTCACGCGAACGTTCTGTGGACCATTATAAAATGATCACAGTGCTTAAATCAGACTTGAGAATAGATTACTGAATGGAACTCATCATCGCTCTTTTATCATGAGCTCATTTGACTCGTCTTCATCACGCCCCAAGAGGTTCACGAAGCATAAAACAGGTCGGTTGCTGGAAAAAAATCCTCTAAAAATGGGAATTTGGGGAAGTAGAGCTAAGAGGAACGAAAGGATGAAGGATGGCGACGAAGAGAGTTAATACACTTCGCCCATAACGAAGCGCTTGTTAGAACCAAATGTGAGGGCTCATGGATGTTGAAATATTTTAAAAAAAGGAGTATCCCTGTTGCGTGTGTTTTATTTGTCAATCTGATTCTTATCCAATTGTGGTAGGCTGTAGGTTTGCATGTAAAAGTGAAAATGAATGAGAGGATTTCCATGCTACAATTTACATTAATGTTCTGTTAAACTTGCTTAAGCAGAGACGAGTGGAATAAAATCCTCTCCCTGTGAGTTCCATCATTTTACAAGTCAGAACATAGAATGCTCATCCATCTCATCGGGATGGATATAATATGTGTGTATGTGTTGTCGTGTGCCTTCTAAAAACAAGAGCAACAGGCAGCCGAGAGTGAGTCAAGCACTTCCAAAAGTCGTGTATATATGTTCATTGCACTTGCCGTGATTCACTCTTGCTTCATATTCGATATGCGCTTTTAACAGTTTTCATATCAGCATGGATCAAACAAAAACAACATCCCTAAGCAGAGTTAACTAGGTGAACTTAGCTTCTCTCTCTCTCTCTCTCTCTCTTCTTTCTGAGAGAACATAATATCATGTCAGAATCAGAAAAGAACATGAGGCGTGCGTACACATGTAATATGCGTACAGTGCAGAGAGTGTTTTAGTCGTAGCCAAAAAAACTGAACAAAGTTGTGTGTGTTCTCCCAACTCACGCCTTCTGTTTGGTATGTCCTCAGTAGTGAAGTGAGTGCAACATGCTCTCTGGCAGAGTAAAATAATATATAAGCTTTGACAGAAGCGTTTGGGAACGGCATTTGCTCTGAGGATCAAATGCTGACTAGACTTACAACAGTTATTACGCTCGGTTCAGTTTCAGTTTGACTCCTTCTCCGGAAGGAAGTGTACATTTGTTTCGTTTGCATTTACCAATTTTTTTAACTGAGTTAAAGTGACTTTCATTTACGATTTGGTTGAGAATATGGCAAAGTGATTTTTAAATATTATTCCTTTCGTCTCAGATCCATCAACTTGGTTCACAATTTACAGTATTCACATCCGTAAAAATTTAAGACTGGGGTAAGTCTGTCCTAAAAAATCATTGGGAATTCCAGATTACATTATGGCAGAAGTATCATGCGCAGCATTAGTAAGTACAGTAGCAGTAGCTGTACTCTCGATAATTGATTTAAATTGAACGAAAAAATTATGGATCAGGATCACGTAGAAGCTAAATAGTAGCATTTGATTGTGCTGAGCTCATCTCAGAAAACAATTGGTTGTAAAATGGTGTATACGTCTTACTGCAACAACTGCAATAAAATATTGATCTCCATTTGACTTGTAGCATCTAGCATGTAATGATCATGATCATGATCACCAGCGTATTTCCCAACGAGATTGTAATTCGATAGTCAATTCAAGAAGCAACATGACTCTAGACTTGATAAATTATCCTCTCATTATCTACCCAATCATTTAAAATTAACCTTCAATTTTTGTTAAATTGCAGATATCTCGTAATCCAATTCCTCCACATGAGCCACATTGTGCAGTGAATGAAATATAATCTTGTAAAAGCTGACGCTCGCACTCATCTACCTTGAACACAAATACATTATCCATTTGGATGGGATCACTTTAGGTGCAGCTCATCGTGACAGACGTGATGACAGGACGAAAGCCGCATTACGCGTATTGCATAAAAGATCTGGCATCTGCGGTCAGCATTGAATGAAAAGCGAAAAAAGTGCGTTGAGCTCACTTTATCATCATCATCACCGTCTTCCTTTTCAGCACGAATAACTTGAGTTCGTTCTTTGAATGACAAGAAAACAATGGGAACATTTATCGACGAAAACAGAGTGAAAAGTAATTCCCGACCTTACCACAAGTGCATGTGCAACAACAACATTAGGTGGAGGAGCACGTGCTGCAACGAACTACTGCAGTTCCACTACTGTGATAGGTTTGCCGTAAAGTGAATGAATATCGTTTACTGTAACAGTTCATCGTGAACAAAGCACATTGTCATCTGAAAACTCACAGAGGCACACGAGAGAATGGGTTTGGTATGTTCGGCTTGAATTTTTTTTGCATGCAATCATTTGTAATTAATGGAGTGTGCCCGACATGAACTCGGACTTGATTGTTCAGTGATTTTACTATCGCAATGATTGCGCAATGCAAAATGTAATGTATACACTAGGTTTCAATGTATTCTTTGAAATCGTGCCAAAAATTTGTTGAAGCTTTAAGTTTTATATGACATAATAATGTGCAACTCTTAAAAACAGTTTCGAGAGTCATAAAAATAGTTTGAATATTTAAAAAAAATGTGTTTTTAAATTGATACTTAGTTGAAGAGAACGCTATTAAAGTGTAGGAGGTGAAAAGTTGTGGAAATGGAGGATATTCTTCCAAATGCAAGTGGAGAGAATGCTGAACATATAGTTGTGGGTAAACTTATCATCTTTGAAATACTCTCGGTAGTTCTTCAGTTGCTGTCGATTGTGTTCAATGGGGCAATTATTTGCACCCTGTGCAGAAGATCTCTTTTAAAGTATCCGTCTAACAGGTGAGCAAATAAATCTTACATTACGCCATATATACTACCAATTTATGAATATTATGTCCATCGTCAATTGCATGATCTGATCTGAAAATAATTATAGTATATAGAAAATCACAAATATTATATAAATATCTCCCCATTTTTCCAGATTTGTGTTCAGTTTGTGCCTTTCCCACTTAGTCGTCTCATTTCTAAGCGTTTCGATCTCACCCTTCACAACCTTTCTTTCGTCTCATCGAAGTCAGCCACTTCACACGAGTGGCCGTGGTCATGATGCCAGTCTTCAGTTGGAGTCGTCTTTGGCTTCCTCCTCCGGAGGAATGGCAGGAGTTCCGGTTCAATGCACTGGAAGAAACAGTGGGGTTGACTTGGCACATCTCATCATGATGCATCTCAACTTTGGGGTGGCTGTGTGCACTTCTATCACAGTGGCACTAATTAGCGCTGAAAGGTACGTACATAAAGTCTCTGTATTATTTGCGCTTTGATAACTCCAAATACCATAAAAGAATTCCTTTTTCTCCCAACTCACTTTTGTGTCTGTCTGGATACCCAGAAGTCATAAAAGACCATTTCCTTCCCGTCGCAATTATTAAAGGCTTCCTTAACTTCTTACATTTGTTAAAGTTTTAGGCTTAGCACCAAGACATGTATGAAGAGCGAATACACATGCACAATTGCGTACATTTATGGTAGGAAGCTGTTAACTAATCTAAAACAATAAATGCATACGCATAATGCAGTGGTATTGTAAATGATATCCCTCTTTCTAATAAGGCTCAAAGGCGTAGATTGCAACTCATTTATGAAATTGCGTTTCTGAGAGAGTACAGAAGAAATATGATTCCCACAGGTCTAGTTAGACTTTGGTCTACGGGGAAAGATAAAATGTCTGGCATGTGGCATATATTAGCAGTCATTTTTTAAACTTAGCATTACATAAGATATTGCAGACATACAATGTGACCTTTCTCTTGTTTACTCATGACTTCAAGTATATTCAAAGTTCACACGACTTTCCGCCGTGATACATAGACTTTGGCTCATTTTCCCAACAAGTTTCATCTGAAGAAAACCATTTTTATAAAATAATCAAAAATCTTCATACTTTTCCTCAAGCTAGAAAATTAGAATTTAATTTATGCACCGTGTTTAATTTCAAGGTGTCGGATAATTAAGTACTTTTTAAGTGAGTTTAGTTAGGGTGATAATGGACGCAACTCGGCAAATCTAAGAATCGGAGCAGTAGACACCTTTCAAAAAGCATATTGTGCGAAAGCGTCCATGAAAGCATGACTTGCTCTTTGTTATTTAGGAAGTGTTATGATGAAAATAACCTCTAAAGTCGACTTTGATAGATTCAAATTTTTGTACGTACTGATAACTTTCGGAAGGTTTGTTTATGCAGAAAAATGTGTTATACTTGATGGAAAGCAGGAACGGACCGGTATCACAATGGAATTACCCATTTAAACAAAAGCTATGTTGTAAGAGCGCTTCTGATTATCCGATCCACCAGGAAAAGGCATTCACCGCGTGTGTGGGCATCGCCATGCACAAATTCATCTTTGATCATGAATAAATATTGGGAAACTCATAATCTGTCAGTGCCAAGAGTTCCCCGCAAACTACATAATGTTCTATATATATTTTTTGCTAGGTTTCTTACAAATTTCATTTGTTGTGCTCACGCCAAAAGCCTTCGTATTATACGACTTCATTCGCGAATTATGGAACCAATACACCAAAACCTATGTTCATTCGCAGACCTATATCATTTCACTTCAGAGTGACTAAAATGAAGTCAGTCGGTGTATATACCAGCATATAGCCAACAAAGCGTTATGTCGGTATTTTATGTCTGCACAAACAAACATAACCTCTGATTCGAAATTTATATAGGCAATACACCGATTTCCCAATCCATTGACCTTAGACTCGTTCCATGGAAAATTTCTTTGGTCAAGGAGGGTCCATGTTCCATCCCATTTACTCTGTCATCACTCAAAATATTTACTTTTTAACAGCTGATTGTGATTAACTTCTGATGGTGCGGTGCGATGTTATGTTTGGCAAACAGACTTCACTTTCTGTCATGTCATTTTTCATGAGCCCCTGATTTTACGACAGGCAGTCATGTTGACGCTCTCAACGATTAAATCCGTGTGGCTATTCCCATATAATATGCTTTTCCATATTTTGAATGCGTACTTTTTTTTAGCAAATTTTGAATTGTTTTGTTAAAATATGTGTTGACAATCTTGTCCTGTCGTTTTGACTAGCTGGACATATTCTTGGAATTAAAGAATTGTTATGATTATAAGTACATGATGCTTGCAATTTTTGTCGTAGGTATTGGCATGTCTTCTGTTAAAAACAGTGTGTACACTTCCATGTAAACTTGTTGATGGAAGCCAACTATATTTACAACGTCCAAATTTCTTTCTTTTTTTGGGTGTATTTTTATCAGGTACATCACCATCGCCCGACCAATGCGCTACAAGTCAATCGTTACCGCGAGGAGATCCCTTTGTGCCATCATTTGTTCCTGGCTTCTGGCAGCTCTCATCACTTTGATGCCCTTACTCCTCTTCGAAAACAGGTATAGACATTGACACAGGCACACAAAAAACCACTCACATAAAAGGTGTATGTTTTTGTGTGCAAATTTACATTACGGTTTCCACTTGATCACGAATCATTTCATAAAATGGAGATTATTACAAAGCTGTCTGTTGGGAAAGAGAGAGAGAGATTGCAGAGAAATAGCACTGTCAAGGTTGGCCCTATGTGTTTCTCTCTGCTGATAGGCCAACTGAGCACACCTGAGTTTAACCTGTTCACATTTTTTGCTTGCTTTACCTTTCATCCTCAAAATAATGTTATGATGATGATGAACAAAGTGCAATGGAAGGGATAAAGGGAAAAATATAAATGTCTTCCTTCCTTCAACGTTTGTTTTGGCATTTTGTTTTATGGCAGGCTCAGAAAAAGGGAGATTGTGGGTGTGACCTGACTTGAAAAAAGTGACTCATCTGTTGAGTATTGAGTACATACAATATTTTGGAAGAGGCTATTGTTATGCTTGTGTAGAGAGATGATATAGTTGATCATGCGGAAATGAAATCTATATCGCTGCAGGACTCTCATATAATAAGTTTTGATAGTCATCTCGAAATGAAAAATGATGCAATGAATAAAAGTGTTGTGTGAGGTAGATAATATGAATGAGAGACGAAGAAGGTAAATATTACATGTCAATTTTTTGTTGCAGGAATCCAGTATGTGGAACATTCTCAGTTCCGATGGAAAGCTTGGCTACATACTTTGGAATTGTCTTCTCGGTGGTCACCGTCTTCGCATTAGCCGTGATGATTGTGTGCTATACACATATATTCAGAGTAAGCTTTAAAAAATAAGCGAGCAATATTATGGAAACTTCGAATTGTTAAAAACTGACCTTTTTCATGTTGATTTCTACTGTTTATTTATGTATTCATTTTTGTGGATTGGATTTATTTAGATAGCAAAAGCCAAGTGCCAAAAAGTTCAAATCGGCCACTTTACAGCATCCACCGTGTCAAGCATCTCATCAGACTGGCCGTCATCAGCGTACTCAACTACACAAGGACAACATCGATTCCTCCACGCTGGCTCGCGTATTGAGTCGTCCAACTCACTACTCCATTGGGTCCTGATGACAAATCTAGGCAGACATGCACATCCTTTAAGGTACGTTTCCTAATCAAAGCCTTTGTTAGTAGATACTGCTTCTGCTTTTGCATCACTCAGAAATACTTTTGCAGGTACACGCACTAAAATATGCCTTGGCATCAATGCAGTGGTGCATTTCCTTTGTTTTATTGGGGCCCAGTTTAATGGGTGGTAGTCGACCTAAAGGGTGCTTATGCTTCATTCAAACTTACACAGATTGATGATCAAAAGATAAGAATGTGTTCATGCACGATGACAACTTGTTTTTTACGCCATTACGACTACTGAAAAGCCCATGTCGCATTCATCAGCAGAGGTCTCAGAGAGTTTACATAGACATTTAATTATTGTGCAATGTTAAGATCTTGTCTGCAAAGAGTCGCTGTGTAAAAGACATCCACTTCCGGAGTTGTCTAATGTCCACTTGCCAATAAACACTTATACTCTGCAAGCGGAGTAGTACCTTCCGACTTGCAGATAGATACATTTTAAGGCGCAGCGCCTATCTAGATGAGAGGGTATGAGAGGGTTTATAGAATATTCGTATTCAGAACATGATTTTTTGTCCACAATTGGAGAGACAATAGAACTAAAGCTATAACCATTTTACGAAAAGTTACCGCAATTTACTATCCCGACTGACATAAATGATGCCGATCTCTTATCTGCAAATATATGAAGATTGCAATAAAGCTTCATACAATCCTCTTTCTGCTCTAGTTTATGTGTGTAGAAGCTCACAAATGTAAAAGCAACAGAGGCGATGGCAAATAAGGATGACTTCATTTCATTCAAGAAGCCAACAAGTTATTTATGAGTGCGCTTAATGCACACTTAATATGCAGATATTTCAATGCTAATAGATATGATGCCGCATGGAGAATGAATGAAAAATGCCGCAAGTGGATGAATTGAAGTAGCTCATTATTATCATGTTACACATTATGTTCCCCACTTAACTTACAAGATTCCTTATACTAATTTATTGTCGATGATCTTATTTTAGATATTTTTCACTTAATGTTCCTTCCGTCCCCCGCCTTGACCTTTACCCTTGAGTTTTATGAGATTTTATGTTTGCATTTGTGTGCTCACCAAACTATTTGACACTGTGTACTTCCGGATTTGGCAAACTTAACATGTTGCCGAAAGCGCCCCACCAGACAGAAAGCTTCTGAACATTCTGTAACTAGTATGTTTGATTTCCTCAAAATTGAAGGTGTTACAAATCCTTCACAGGATACAGAATGGTCCAGCCCATTGCATGCTCCTCGACAAGGTAAAAACCAAATAAAAAGCTGAGGAAGCGCTGCATAATTCGTATGTTGTAGGCAACAGGTTAGTAGTCAGTCTCTCAAGCGAATCCTCTTATCTCCAGAGTATCAGAAGTTACGTTGACGTATAGAATAGAAGTATCGTTGTTGCAAGTGGTACGTTCGTAGGGAGGCGTGAGTGCGTAAGATACGGTGATAAAAATGTGCGTGAAAAAAGCTTCTAATCTATAGTCTCTGGCGATGATGATATGATGCCACACATTAGCAAATTGGTAAACCATCTGCAACGGTTTATACTATGTAGACAAGGTGCATGAGTTTTTGCTTAACACAAATCGCATCACTGGGCCACGTGTGATTCAACATAATTCATCCAGTCTACGCCGTTTCTATAAGTATAGGGAAATAAAATGTCAAGACTTGTCTTCTTGGGTAATATAATATCTGATGAATTATGACTTCAGCACGCACTGTCACTGGCCGTGTGCAGCACTTTTGTAACGGCTACTGAAAGATAAGAAAAAGGCCAATGTGAAATGTGATGCGATATATTTATCGATATAAAATGCCATTAGCATCCAAGCATTTTTTGCGAACATATGTTGTGTACTCTCGTTGAAAAAATTACCTCACGCACAAAATTATCGCGAAAAAAATTAGGACCAACGGAGAGATAAACAACATAAACCTCCTTTCGCCTTTGTTTAAGCGTTATATTACTCGTCAGGTTTCATATATTAATTTTTATGAATGGTGACCTCAACATAGATTTTTTGATTCGTTTATGCGAGGAAGGGCACAAGAGAGGAAAAAGACTTCTTTATTGCTTTTTATATTCTTTTTCCAGTCTTATGCCCAATTTAATAGCGCACACCTTGCTTGTCTGATTTCCTGAATCGCATAATTCATTCGAATGAATACATGAGCGGTACTTTACTACACATGGCGTTTTTGAAGACTCGTGTTGGATTGGATATTTACTAACTGTGTAACAAAACGGCAAAAACGGCAAGTAGACGTTATCAATCATTAAGAAGCAGAAAACAAGGAAACGGCCAAATTCGTATTTATTTACTTTTGGTAACGTTATGAAACAATGATTTTGCTCCGTATGCCATCATTGAAGTTATTGAAAACTTAATTATATGAAAATAACTCAGGAGGCTTTCTGTCTGTTATAAAAATATAATATATATTATATATATATTCTTTTGGTGAAATGCATGGAGGTGGCGAAACGAAAGCAACATATTTTTTGCTAATTACGATTACGGGATCGTTTTGCTTATAGAAAGATTTTGCTAACAATTGTAGCCTTAATTTTTTGGTTCTGGCTCGTTCTCTTCTGATTCACCGCGTTTATGTATGTGTACTTTGCACTGAATGGAAAATTAGCGTAATAAATTTTCTACTCTTGAGCTCCACAACGAAAAGATTTGGTCATAGCTAATTGCTCAGTGGAAACAACAAAATTACTTAATGGACAACAAGGAAAAAATTGCTGCTCTTTTAATGTATTCATGATGTCCAAATAAACAATGCGATGTAAATTAAGTGCCTTCAGAGAGTTGCGTGAATGAATGCATCATCGCACCGTGCAATTCATCAATTTCATTGAAGCTCTCGCTCTCATACAAAATTCGTTCAGCTCGTGCGCTCCACTCTGCTCAGCCCATTTAGGCAGAACTTTTAAAATGGATGATGAAGGTTTTTGAAAAAAGTTAATCTACCTAACTTAAATAAGTATTATGCTGCTTAATTTTTTGATTCATCTTGCGAATCCATACGGAAATGCAAATGGATGCATGCTTAATGCTAATAGTGCTTTTTCTTAAAAATCGCCCTCGTCATATATAATTTTATGCAGGCAAAGTGGTTAATTCTTTGCTACGGGCTAAGCACATATGTGCAATCATTTTGTACCTTGTAATTACGCTGATTTCATTGCCACTGCTGATCGCATGGGAATAAATTGCAATTATCCCAAAAATGGTTTAAATGCAATTTCCATTTCATTGTTCTTTTCGTCTATACAGCCGAGTGCCAAACGCCCTTCGTGGTGGCCCTCCAATCACTCCTCCAGCAACTCCCACACTTCCTCCAAAGAACGCATTCTTTTCCGAGAGCGCCCTCAACAACCGGAGGGAGTCTGATGAGACAACAACAACTGGAGCAAGCAGCAGCAGCAGAAATGGCAGCACGAGTAGTTCCAGTTCTGCTGGAAAAGGGAATTCATCCAGCTACTACATTGATCCTTCCCGTTCCCCATTTCGCTATCATCATCTCCCCCACCGCAAGCTGAGGAACAGATGGAAGACCTACTTACAGCCGAATTACAACTCACCACGCAAAACAATATTCACCATCGTGCTGCTAATCGGAGCCGTCTTATTTACTCAGCTGCCACTCTCCTTTGTTCTATTTACTTCAACTGTGGAAGCAACACAAAGATGGTTCCAGTTCTGCACAACCGTTCTATTTTCCACCTCGTCAGTAGCGAACCCCATTCTTTATGGATTCCTAAATAGAAACATACGGGACCAGCTGTGGAGGCTCCTCCGACTCAAACATCGACCCGAGCATGGGCCATCCGCCTCATCCATTCGAAAGCGAAAACGGGGTCAACAGCAGCTCGAGGAGATCGCACAAAACTCAAAGAGTATCTTATCACCTGCCAATCATCATCATCTACAAAGTATCTGCCGAAGTGGGGGAAATCTCCCGGCCATCAAAATTTCAAGGAAAGAGAGCATATCATCGGATGATAATAGCGTTCATAGCATCACCTCAGTGAACAGCATGAATACACTTGACAATACAGTAATCTGCAGCACAGGGAGCAACGCCAAGGGCAAGATCAACCAAGTTCAAAAGCGAATCACTTCGTCACCATATTACCGCAGTGTGCTGCTGAAGAAAGCTCAGACGAGCAGGTCGCTTTTACCTCGCCTTGCCATGCCAGATGTGAATAACACTCGAAGAAATAGTAGTGGCAGCGTAATCGCCGCTAATGGGGCCATCATGTCAAAGAGGAAAGGGAAAGTCAAGGAAATGGAGGAGGGATGGGATGAGTCGGCCAATAATCATGATGAGGATCGACCAACTATTCCGCATAGGATTTCAATAGAAATGCAGACCTTTCGCAATTACTCAACTCCCGACTTGCCGCTTGTCTCTTCCTCTCATTCCCAACCAGATGCAGAGAATGATGATTGCAATGACAAGGTTCATAGCAGTGCCAACAATACTTTACAGGATGACATACCAAACTCTTCATCCCAAAATAAATGCGAAGGTCAGGATGCCCAATTATCTCATGCGGAAGAGACGGAGCAGAAAACGGGCAGTAGGCAGTTAGAAGACTTAGAGAGGCATAAAAGTGAAATAACGGATGCGACAGATGAATTTGATCGCTTTGATGACGACAATACTCAACCAGGTCCTTCGCATTTGATCATAAATTCTGATCAGCAGTCTCAATGTCCCAAAGAGTTGGACGCGTGCCCTTCCGCTGAGAGTTTGGTGGGAGTTGTAATTGATCACGAAGTATTGCCGGAAAATTTCCCAAGAAAACCGAGCCAAGATTCTGGTAAGTCTAATCTTCTTTATTTGACATCGATTCTATTGCACTTGTTTTATGAGTCTTTCTGCACTCGCATGCTGTAATTGATGTAGCGCACAATCATATTATACAAATATTGGTTTACACAAGGTCAACTGAAACGAGAAACAAAAGACTTAATTTGTTTTCTAAAAACATGTTGAACCGTTTTGAATGTTCTTATTTACAACGGCAGTGTTTTAATAGTCTTCCTTGAGACGACTACGACGCGTTCATTAGCTTTCCTCCTTGAGACAAGATACCAAAACGCTTGCGGTTATATCGTTTTCCTAAACTGCGCGCAAAGACGAACGATTTCAAGAAATATTCAAAGCATAAATCTCACTCAAGGGTAATTGGAAGCTAAACGTTTTATTTGCACATGTTGCAAAAAAATCGTCAGAGTTCAAAAATGCCAGAAATTTTATGTGTCTAGTGTTCATGTACAAGTCGTTTTACCTTTTTCCAGTCGTAAATGTTTTCTAGTCAGCATTGATAAGGAATATGTTTCGGGGGATTTACAGATACAAATGACGTAATCCTAATTACCAGGGCTAACTGCATAAAATTGGTTTTTACTGGTTGGGTATACAGACGGTGACATTGACACCCAATCCGAAACTCATTGCCACTTGACTGAGATTTTATCAAGGATTTTCATAATCAGGATTTAATGTGAATGTGATTGACTTTTTAGGGAATGATTCCCTTCATCAACCACAATTTTCTCATAATTAAATTTTCATGCGTGTATAAACACACGTGTTTGTGGCAAGCAAAGGCATTTATTTACTGCGACATATAAAATGTGACATCACATCACGACATTAATGTTTAGGTTCAGGTATGTATGATTGGATTAGGTACTTTATATTGGGCTTAGCTCAAGTTCTCTGCTGCGAATGAAGAATATATGTTCCACAAAAACCGAATATTGCATGTTTACAAAATCACATCATCGTATCATACGCATACGTAACAATCTGTGGAAACCCAAAATATGTACAAAAATTGGGGTCAAGAACACACCCAAAACACCAAACCAGCTCCTAAAGCCCAGTATGACCAAGCAAGATCAAACACTAAACAAGTCGACCGAAACTCAATAATCATCACATCGCAGCAATTTCGTTTTTTATCCCAACATGCATATAGTCATAAATATATACAAGGTTCGCTTTTATTTTTCCATTAACGGCTTTCTTTGAGAACCAGTGTGGCGCCCAGTGCCCAGAGACATATTGCTGGTGCCATAAATTGGGTATAGAAAATGATATGATGTACAGAAACGAGCGAAGTGGCCGCGGAAAGGGAATTGAGGTTGTTAGGAAATTAAAGTGCTACATCGTTTTGGAATGGATAACTGGTATACTATACAAGCATGCATGCAGAATGCAGACAGATTCCCAAATTCAGAGCAGAAAGTGCAGTATGCTTGCACAATAAAATGATGCATCTGCTATTCCTTCGTCACTCATCATGTCGTTGCATCTCGTTTTCTCTGCAAAAACCAAAACTATATTTTATGCAAGTTGAATTCAATTTCCCCTGAGAATTCACTAGTAATCAGCTTAGAGCTTTGCTGATCTTTTCTGGCGTCTGTTTTTGTGCAGAACGCACAATTTTAGAATTTTATGTTGCTGATCTTCTTGGTGTCTTTAAACAACAATATTAAATATATACAAGTGCGAATCTGTGGAATACATGTGGAAACGTGTTTATAATTTTCATTTGAAGAATTTTTTGATGAGAGCATTTAGAACTATTTCGGCTCATGCTACTTGATCTGAAGTTGCTGCCGAAATATACTTAACCATAAAATAATGTAGCACCACATTAGTCATAACCTCATAACTTGAGTGACACTCATACGGCAATAATAAGTCAGGTAATAATATCATTAGGTATTGTGAAGATGATGAGTATTAATGGTGTATTTATTATTTATTTATGGCTGAGCTGCTGTTATTGCATTTTCACGTGTTCCCATGAAATGACATGCATCATTCGCCACTTCTTCCTGGAAAATATTTTTCTCTCTCCGCTAGTTTTGCGTAAATATTCTTCCTACATACTTGTGTTGTGCATGATGCGCATTCAAGCTTTATTGCTTGTTTATTTCTTTGACATGCACAATATATGATGTCATTTGGTGTTCCACAATGATAATATTTTAAGCGAATTTTTCGTCAGATAATAAGCACATAATTGATATTCGGAAGTTTTTATAACTCACTTGTGAGCCGTTTAATATCGCATAATGTAGGTGTGAAATACTCAAAGTCGGTTCCATCATAATTTATGAAGCCTCGTTACAGTAACAAGTTACTGACGTTTCTTGCTACCGGCATTTGCACATCAGTTCGAACCTGTAAGCACGTTGTTGGTGATCTATGATTATCTGCTGATTCTCAAATTTTTGGAGGAAGACTTTGTCATGATTAAATAAATATTCAAAAGTCAAAGATTTCCTGTACAGTTCATAGGAAATATTTTAGATGTCTCCTTTCTATAAGCACTGAAAACCACATACAATCGCCCACCAAAAGTGTTTAGTTATACTAAAAAATTGCAAGATTTGTGAATGTACTGAGTTTCATTTGCTCCATCCAAATAATTCATTCACATTTTCGTTTTAATCGGAAAGTAATTATTTGTAATAATATGGCTCTTCTTCAATTACTTTTCTTTTGGCCCTTCAGTCATAGTGTACCTGTACCTCTCTCAGGACCTCAAATGTATATACGCTTAACAAATATTTTGCGGCATAATAAATAAATCATTCATTTCAATTACGTACGTGCCCCTCAAAGAAGGCTGGAACGATTATATATCCGCAGTTTCGGCAACGAAAACGAAAACAAATCTCATGAATGGAGGATTTATTATTTGTACATTAAGTGCGGTGTGCATTTCTGATAATTGTATTTGATCATAACCGGTTCTATCATATTGGACATCATATCATGTCTGAAAACACAAACTAGGGTTGCATATTGCACACCACGCATGCAGACGCAGCTTATACTTCTGGTCGCGATTTGTTTGCAAACAATCAAGCAATCTTTCATTTTGATTGTTTAATGATATGCATCCTACATCTACGTGACGTGCAAGGAAGAAGGGCTACCACGCCTGCACATGACACCTTTGAATATTCACTACTAATAAATATAATTTATGTGCTGGCACACAGTACATTTTGTTCATTGATATTCCTCGCGAAACATATGCTTTGTTATGAATACATTTGTCTGCAATAATGTACAGCTTTTGGCATTGTTGCAGTGAGGTGTCAGACATGAAACGTGTAAAAATGACTGGCTGACACTGCACCGCGTGACTTTGACATTGATGGTGATACGATGATGATAGGGGAGCTAATAAGTTAATTGATATTTCATAAATTTTGCGGTTGACTTTAATAAGGAATGAAATGAATTATGCTAAATGGACGGATATTGCTTCCTAATTCCAAAACAGATGCATTTATAACATAAGAAATCACCGAGCGTACTTACTTAAATCAAGAAAAGTTCTTCGATTGCATGGGGAATTAGGATACATACATGTTTGTGCGAACAGCAACTAATAACATGATGTCTGCTTATGTGCAATTCCAGGTGCGGATATGACATTCAGTGACGAGGAAGACGAGTCAGGACCTGTGCCCGTGGTTAATGAACAACATGGACGCTCATCGTCATCGCCATTACAGCTATCAGCGTTGTCCCTATCTTCATTACCGATTGAAATGATGATGCTTCCAACGAGGTTGCCTATGAGGACGACAGGGGAAGTAGACAGTGACAATAGCGCAGTCACAGGTAGTAGTTATCCCCACCACTCGAGCGCATCACTGGTTGGGCCATTACTACTCATAGGACATCCAGATAGCGCTGGAAATTTCCGCAATCTCACACACTCCACCACAGGCACATCTGCAGCAGAAATTCTCCTGCTTCCTTGTTCATGCACTCAACCAAATGAGATTGTTCCTGCCTCAGGGGAAGAGACTCTGCCTACGAGCAACAGTATTAATGACGTGTATCCCAACGATAAAGTGGAAAATGGTGTAACTGTCACAATAACTGACAGCAGCAGCGACACACAACTGTCCACTCCCCAGCAGTTGTTCAACAGTAGTAACAGGAGTCTACTCCAAGCTAATAGTAGCAATTTTAGTTGCATCCACTTCCACCACCCAATATGCTTGAAAAGGGCCATTAATAAGGCCTACAAGTCTAAATCAGAATCTGACATTTGTACGGTGAATAGTAACGTCATCAATAGTTCTCATCATGAACAACCAGAGTTCAGAGTTAGATCCAACTGCCATATTGATAATAGCTTTTCATTAGGTCTAGGAGAGAAACCTTCGGCTAGTTTGCTTAGTGTTAATAAGTCTAATGATAATGTTCATGCATTTACATTATGTAACGATTGTAGTCAGAGTCATGTCATAAGTGGTGGTGGTGGTTTGTCATCGTCTTTAGGACGGCACATCCCTACTTTGACTAGTTCAGTAAGTCAGCAGTATCTTCTGCAAACTTCTTCAGCTCCTATCGCTATCCCTTTGTCACATTCTCAACAGCAGCAGTGGCTGTCTGTTATGTCCGTTCACTCGTCTTGCTCGTCTTTGAGCAGTACTTGTCCTCTCAGAATTTTGGATGGGTACAACAATAAGTCAGATATTTCGGATTACGACGACTTTGAGGATCACATTGAGATTTAATGCAGCAGGAAGTAATTAAATTGTTGTATTTATGTGATGTATTATTTATTGAGATTGAAGATGAAACTTACGAGGGGTGAAGCGTATATATTATAAAGTTAATGATTTTTTGCTTACAAAATATGAATTATGTAGATAATGCATTGGAAAGCAATGAATTGTTAAAAAATATGTGTGAGAAGAGGTGAATGTAGGAGTTTGCCTTTAAAAAAGTTCGTTCTTGGTGAAATATTAAATTTGTCAAGATGAATTTGTTAATAATGTGACCTGTTTGACAGTGATTTTTTGGAAATTTAAACTCATTTGTAAATTAACCTGTATTTATTAAAACAGAGAACCGCTTATGGCGATACACATATGTGTGCTATATATAATACATTGCTAAACGTAAATCTCTATATATTTTCTTAATTATATTTAATTTCCTCCATTTACATGAAATACCATAAACTATCTATTTATATTAATTTAACCAGCGAGAGTTTTTAATCGAAAAACTTGACCGTACGTATATTCTAGCTTTACTAGAAAAAACGGACGAGTTTTTATATATAGTTGATATGCAAAAATTGTTATGAATTTTAACTGATGCTTGCAAATTCAGGTTTTAGTATTGTTTTTATTATGCACAGAAATACAGATCCAATGTACTTTCTTAAATATATGCAATCTTCGAATATTTTTTGTAATGCTACCAACTTCATTATAGCTTCTATTGAATTAACCGAATTGGTGAATTCGTATCGTACTCAAGATTAGTTTCATCCTTTTATTACTGGCTTCTTTCATCAGTATTAATTAATTACTACACAAATGCAAATAGTGACGCAAAATGATTTATGCCAACTTACAAAAATAAAATCTAAATTTGTCGTATAACTCAAAACAAAACACATCGAGCATTTTATTTTCGATTTTATTTGTCGAGCACTCATCGACACAATTTACAAGAAACTTTCCGTCTGGCAGATCGGATGGATAGGTTTAGTTAGCGTAAAAGAAGGGATCTTCCGGGTCTCTGAGTGGAAGCTCTGGTGCCGCCATTGGTTCCGCTTCCGATGCGACAATGAAATTTTCAGAATTCGTACTAGCAGCACTTTCAGCTCCGTCGTAATCAACGATTTTTGGTTGCTTCCGCTGAGAAATCCACATGTCCGTTAAAGTTGGATGGAGAAATGGAGGAGCGGCATTGAGAAACTTTTGAAACTCTTCGGTAGTTTGGAATTCAGACAAATGGTTCATTAGGTAATTGATTGAGTTGCCCTCTCCATCTCTATCTTTCTGCAACGCTGAGCGAATGTGGATTGAGTGCGATTCGGTTGTATAAATAAACATCGCGCCCACAAACAATACCAGCGCTATTATTGACGAGTGGCTGGTTGGAGTTGAAGCTTTCATTGTCACTGGTGCAGAATGACTTTAGAAACGGAAATGGATTAAAACTATTGGACACACGACCAATTCAATTCTTCGTGCAAGACTAATTCTACAACGCTTTTGGAACGATTCGCTTCGTCAGGATAGCCTGTTTGATACTGATTTTGGTGCAGCGTGGAAGCATTCCTTTTGAATAAGTCTAAAGTTCGTTCGAAAGTAATGCAGATCAACAAATTTACTCCAAAAAATGCACAGTTTTACAACCTTGTTACAGCAGCATTACTTCCTCCAAGCGTACGTGAGACTTTCAACATTTTATTTATGTTCCAGCATACTGGCTGATACCTTTAGCTCTGAGAGCAGGGTTCCTAATACTGATGTAATTTGAGATAATTGTATTCAGCTGCCTCATTTATTTCTGCGTTTGAAATAAATAAGATTCCAGCCAATCTTGATTTTTTGTAAACATGATCTTCCTCAAATGAAATACCTTTCGTAAGTATTTCTTTGCTGGTTTGTTATTTATAAACTCTATTATGACCAGCCAGTGGGAAACCAAGATCCACTGCGGAGATTTATTGTTTACATGAAGAAAGCACCAGAATTGTAAATTGTATGAACATAACTATATCGAAATGTTATACTTACAACTTATATGTATCTGGACAATGTTTAATGTAACAATTTCTGCGTTTTATATATTTGTTTGTAAGTCAAATGCATTCTTGAAACAATGAGTTCATGTAAGAGTGAGCATACATTGAATATCCAGAAAAACTGGGTGCATTCAACAAAATCATTAAAAACTCCAGTAATAAACATTATGGACGAGTGAGCATTCAATTTATAAATGAGCTGCTTTGTTCTCCTCTAAATCTGGGCATGTTTGGCAGGTGCATCCTTGTAATTCACTTGCTCTCCTTTTCACCACCATCATCGACTTCGACTTCATTAGTGAAAAAGTCGTAAAATGTTTCTGATGTTTTAATTGCCCCGTACTTTGTACCACCCTCCGACTACCCAAGAACAAAGGTTTCTAGTCACTAGCCAAAAAAATATTTGTGTAGTTTAGTAGTTTCTCAGGTCGGTAGCGGCCAATAAAAAGTTAGATGTACGAAAGAACCTGAAAGATGTACCTGTGCACACGTGCTAACCATACATATGCAAATTTTTTTAATGAAAAGAATTTTAAAACAAGTTCGGTATTGCAAATGCACCAGGTAGAAAACTGTGGAGTTCCAGTTTGATAATACAAGCATTGTTTGATCAATACTAGTAATTAAGTTTCAATAATGTTGTGGATAATTCTGAAAGTATCTACATACATATATAGCATCATCATTTCTCTCTCATGAAATACTGAGGGTGTTTATTACTTAAAGCGAAAGATTTCAAAGTTTATTAAAATTAGTAATTTTTCGCTTATGAACACGTTTTGTTTGTTCAATATGTTCTCCATCTCTTGAAGATACAGCTTGGCATCGACGTTTCCACTAATTCATTACTTTTAGGCATGTTATAGGGGTCACACTGTTCCACTCCTCTTTCAGGACTTTCCAGAGCCCCTCAATTGTTGTTGCTATCCTTTTAAAGAGTCGATGTTTCAGGTACCCAAACCAAAAAAAAGTCCATGGGGCTTGTATCAGGGGACTGGACTGGTGTATCCTTCGAGTTGATCATCGAAATCCCAGTCCT
>JAQFZW010000952.1:0-36952 GCA_034687055.1 Heteromurus nitidus | reverse complement strand
AGTAGTCGTTGTCGGAGTAGTCGTTGTCGGAGTAGTCGTTGTCGGAGTAGTCGTTGTCGGAGTAGTCGTTGTCGGAGGTGTAGTCGTGGTTGGGACCTCAGGATCAATGTAAATCCTGTCCAAAACTACAAAAGTGTTTTGAGTTATTTCGGGCAGCAAGAATCCAATTGTCTGAAATTTCAAAATGAATCCTTAATTTCTCGAGATCTTTCGTCGTGTTCAAATACCCAAAAAGTATAGCCGAAATCTGTACCTGCGTGAAACTGACATCCACATTAACATCGACCCACTTTGCCCCATCAATGTGCTCATACACAACTCCATTGTGGACGATCACCATATGCATGTCCTTCAAGTAGGCTCGGAATCCCATTCCAACATCAGTAGACTTGAGGGTGTACGTTAAGACGCAGTCTCCAAAGCATCCTGTCCAGAAGCCCTCCTCTCCATCCAAATCACCCGGAGGTATGTTGACGTGGAGCCTGTTGTGGCAAACGAAATCAGAAACGTTCGCCTGATAACCTCTGTCGCAAGTGAGCACCCATCCTGGCGTCAATGACAAATCCGCGACGGTGTCTATTACGATGCGCTGTCCAATCGAAATTTGGAAAGTGATGCAGAGGAACAAAGCAATTTTTAGAAAAGTCATTGTAGTAATCGTTTAGCCGAATTTATTTTATTACAATTGCTATAAATCGTCAATTTCTCATTGAACAAATAAAATGAGCAATGTTTTGCCTGACTGAATGGGATGCAACTACGTGCCAGAATGCACATGCAAACTAATCTTTTTATCATAATTCATAACACTTAATTATTTCATCTTTAACTCTGTCTACTTAACCCGATTTACATGTCCAAATTATGTTCCAGCAGATATTGGAACGAAGTCTGAAGGTTAGTGATATCTGTCACGGCAAGTACAATTACAGAGCACTCGTGATAAGAGCATAACTTCCCCATTACCTCATTCTCGCAAATATTTTATGAGTGCAGTGTTTATGGAGAGAACACGATTTCGAAAGGTAGCCAAGCATAGTTAATTGGTATTGGCAATGAAAACCAAAGAGAATTCCAGTATTCCTTACATTCTCCCTATCGTAAATTACGAATTGCATCCTAAAGTCGTAACCGCTCATCAGCGACAGTGCGTTTTTACAAGCGCGCAGGAGGTGCCGATTGTATATATATAGGTCTTGTAATGTACAAATCATAATACATAATCAGAAGGCCAATTCTAACGTAAGAAATATGTCATTCGTTCGCCCCAGATTCGGTATGTTGACTTTTTATGGATTTTAGACATGGTGGATTGTTTATTCCTCAGAGATGTTGATGGTTGATGCGGTTAATTGCAAAATGCAGGCACTTAAATCATCGAAGAATCGAGCAGCTTTAATAATACGAGCAAAATGCACGTATATCTATAACACGGTTAAATGATGAAAGCATACTAACATGTGTCCATATAACGAACCAATATAATACTCTGATCTCGCCAAGGTTATGGTCGTTCTGCTTTCTGTCCCATCATGATCATACTATCTCACCTCACACCTCGCAATGTTACGCTCAAGAGCAATATATGTGCACCGGTTCCATTTACTATTAACTATCATCACCAACACTATCGAAAGAATCACCATAACCAGACAGTGAAGCTGTGCTCAGGCAGACGTTAGACGTGGGCAAAAGTATGATGTTGACTCGTGTGTGCATGCAGTACCATGTATATGTATGTCACGAAGATTCTCCATGTTTTTCCAGTGGATGAAGGACAAATTATGTTATGCAATTTACATGCTTTTGCTTCGCATGCCAATGTGCATCCATCTAATGTTCCACAGCGTTGAAGATCTGAAGGACACCAACAAATGAACGTGGCCAAATATGCATGATTTTTCTATTATGATTTCAGTTGTGTCGTATTCGCAAGAGATCAACAATTTAATTCCCCCGAGTTATCCTTTATCCGGCATAGCTAAAAGCTAACAACCTCTGAAATATTCGTAAATTACAAAAATGTCGATCCCGGACGCTTGTTGCACTCTTCCCCCAGTTTCCTCAAATTATGAACCCCAAGGAAGGTTGGTCACCATTGGGAAGGACCTGGAAATCTACGAAACGAAAGACAAATCTCCGAAACTCGTTTTAATTTGTGCGTATGACATTTTCGGGTTTCATCCAAACACCAAACAATTCGCGGACATATTAAGCTCTTCCGGATTGTTTCGTGTGGTCATGCCGGACTTCTTCCGTGGACAGCCTGTGACCGAAGAGCAGTTCGCAGCAGGGTGATACATTTGATTACGCATTTGAAACGAATATCGTTAAATTTCAAGCAAATTGTACTAAATTGAAGTTTACCTTTTCTCGTTTTAGTCGCTCGGAAATTATAAAGTTCGTGATGGAGAAGGGGAGCTGGGACAAAGTTGTCAAGCCGGACCTGATATCAATCATGGAACATTATCGAAAGGAAGGTGCTC
The DNA here is from genome assembly GCA_034687055.1 of Heteromurus nitidus. Taxonomy (NCBI): domain Eukaryota; kingdom Metazoa; phylum Arthropoda; class Collembola; order Entomobryomorpha; family Entomobryidae; genus Heteromurus; species Heteromurus nitidus. The sequence continues at coordinate 34,466 of JAQFZW010000952.1, read as the reverse complement.
AAGCATTCGGAATTTTCGGGTTTTGTTTCGGAGGTCTCGTTTCAGCTAAAGCAGTTTGCGAGTTGGACGACGTCAAAGGAGCTGGGTTGATACATCCGTCCATGATTGATATGACACATGCCGAGGGCACGAAAAGCCCTGTGCTCTTCATTCCAACCAAAGACGAGCCAGATATGGTACAAATGTATATTTTGCCTAAATTAATTTGCAATGCGAATTTATAATGATTGATTCATCATCAATTTTTAGCTTCCACTTTACGAAGTCGTGAAAAAAAGATTGGGAGCTGACAAAACGGAGCATCATCGTTTCGACGATGTACATCACGGCTACGCCGCCGCAAGAGGTGACTGGACGGATGCGGTTCAGAAGAAACGAGTGAACGAGACGATTTCTTTGGTGCACAATTTTTTCAAGAAACACATGAGTCAGTAAAGACTAAGGACAAGCAGCATTTCCTGCAGCAAGAAATATTGGACCAATATGGAATCTTATAAGATTTTCGTAATATGATAAATACTTAGATCCTAGTTGTAGCTTCACATTATGCAACTTGACGAAATATGAAATAAAATGTTAGGTAATTATACAAACAAGGTTCACCTCGGTAAGAACACATCTGCCGTATTGATTTTACTTCAACTTAATTAATTTTTCTATTCATTTTAATGTAAATATTGCCAGGGTCATAGTTTGCGCATTATCACACGTTCCACGACTACTGTGCTCACTGTCGTGTGATTGTCAGAAATGCTTTGTCATTAGCATATAGCGTGTATGGCATCATGTACTCCAAGTGTCTTTATATGAGAAATGATGACATTGAATATGAATGAGCAAAATAAGGAACATCATATTTTTTAAAACAGCGACCTTGGCCAATATGTACGACTGCATATTTGCTTATACTTTTGAGAAGAAGGCTTTTATTTCATAGAAATAATCACTCGTTGATTCTAGATTTGCATGACATGTATTATTCCTTGATACGTAAATGCCGACGATGACGATGGAACATAATTTGAAACAATTTCATCGGTGCAAATGTCTTGAATGGCCATACATTTTCTTACTCAGTGGATAATTATTTGAAAACTATTTATTATCAAAATTCCACCATGCCACAATATTTATAAAAATAGTTAAAATGCTAAAGTTTCTTTGCAAAGTATTAAGTGGTGTGCGTTGGGGGACTTTTGTTGCGAAATGCCTCTTCGGCGAGCTTCCTCAACATCGCACTTGTGCTCCTTCCAGTTTGAGCAATCATTCCCGTGAAAATCCCTTCCTCCATTTGGAGTAATGTGTGGGGGTGGTCATACTCCTTCAAGTTGCCGTGATCCAAGACTAGAATTCTGTCGCAGTCAATAATGCTGTGGAGTCTGTGGGCAATGGTGATTATTGTGCAGTCGGCGAACTTGGAGCGAATGGTTTGCTGGATTAGCTGATCAGTTCTAAAAATATATTTTAAGAAAATTTATAAATACCAATTAAGCCAAAGACGGCGATTTCCACTTTTCGAATTTAAAAACACAAACCTTGGATCCACATTCGCAGTGGCTTCGTCCATAACGATAATCCTATTCTCTCTCAAAATCGCTCTTGCAAGACAAACAAGTTGTCTTTGGCCCACTGAGAAATTCGCTCCGCCATCATCAACATGCGAGTCTAAACTTGTGACCTGCTCCTTCAGCTCCACCTCCTCAATCACTTTCCACAAGTGGCTGTCATCAAACTGATTGAATGGGTCGAGGTTGTATCTCACCGTTCCAGAGAACAAAACTGGATCTTGGGGAATGATGGAAATATTTTTCCTCAGCTCATGCAAGCCAATCCTTTTTATATGAATGCCGTCAATTATAATATCTCCTTCAGGTTCGGAAAGTCTGAAAAGTGCTGCAATTATGGAGGATTTGCCCGCTCCAGTTCTTCCCACAATTCCGATTTTCTCTGAAGGTTTGATCTTGAAACTGAGGTTCTTCAAAACTGGCTTCCCAACCTCATATGACAAGCTGACCTTTTGAAACTCCACTTGTCCCAGTTGTGGCCATTCTGATGATGGCCCAGTGCCTGGTTTGGATTCAAGTTCAGCTTCAGGTTCCAGCTTTGAGTATTCCAAAGCTCGTTCGACGGATGTCATATAATTTTCTGTTTCCGCAGATTGTCGCATTCCCCACTGGAAAGTGCCCATGAGGGAGAGCAAAGAGGATATTGCTAGTCCTACATTACCCCCTTGCTCGGCTACATAAAAATTTAAGAAAAATCAACTCTAATTATAACATTTTATCTCAATTTGACTTTGAGTAGAATATTTGTTTTGCGTACAGCTCGAAATGAGCAAGAAGCTGAATGCCACAATGACCAGGAAAAAGTCCGAAATCAACTCCAGCCAAATGCCAAACCATCTGTTGGCTGCAATGAAGATATACCAGGACGATGAGTGGATATCCTGATGACTTTCAAACTGCTCGATGAGCACATGCTGCGATTTGCAAGCTCGAATTGTGGTTAAGCCTTGAATTGTTGCAGTGACGTGGGTAAATACCGGGCTTCTCGCTGAAGAGGAAATTAACCAAAAGTAAGCATTGCAAAATCGCTTAAAAAGTAATACAATTGTAACGCTTTTTATTGTGATAATCTTACTGATCGACTCAATCCTCTTGACGTCCCTCGCAGTCTCAATAAAATATTTACGAATGCCGTACAAAGCAGCAAAGAGGAATACCGTGGGCACGCTCATGTAATAATTGGAAAGGATGACAACACAAAGAATTCCAAAAACTTGGAGAAATATGGAAAGCGTGTCAATAAAAGCTGGCGGCAGCAGCTCATCCATTGCTCCCACATCTTTCGTGAATCTGTTCATAATTCTGCCCGAAGGATTATCATCGTAGAACTTGATAGGAGCTCGGACCATGCTCCGGAACATTTTGTCGTGAATGTTGACACTGATTGTTGCGCAATACATGTAAAACCACAAGCCTCGAATGAGCGCCGTGGCGGTGACAGCGACAGCAAAGCCGGTGTACGTGTACAAATAAACGTTCTCGCCAAGGTACGTGTCCTCACATTCCTTATCATTTGAATTTGTGCACACCGTCACATTATTCTCCAGGTCGCTCCTCCTCTGCTCGGAGTTTGTCCAATAGGACAACCAATAGTCGTTCGCACTTGTAAAAAGTTGGCAGATGAAAAACGTTGAAATGAGGATGAAAAAGGTGAGCACAGAGTGACCCGAGGTGAAATATTCCCAATAACTTTTCCCCGTTACTGAGCCTCCAGCCTTCTTCTCAGTGTTTTCCACAGGCTTCTCTTTCTCCTGTTGCTTATCTTCGGTTTTCGCCATCTCCGCAATGCTTTGTCGTTTAATCGCTTCCTCACTTTCATTGGACAATAGTCCAACGAAATCTATCCCAGCTTCCATGAGCTGCTCATATGTCCCCTGAGCCAGGATTTTGCCCTGAATTTCATCCGATAAAAACATTATTGTTACCAATTTGCCTTATCTTGACAAAGACAGAGCTTCATAGATATTCATTATCTTTCTCACCTGGTTTAAGACAATCACATGATCCGCATGAGGCAAGTATTGTAGTTGATGCGTGACCAAAACCCTAATCGTTCCCCTCAAATGCTCCTTGACACACTTTTCAAACAAATGTCGACTCACGCGAGAGTCCACCGCTGATAATGGGTCGTCCAAAAGGTAAATGTCCGCTTCCCTGTACAGCGCTCTCGCCAAGTTAACTCTAGCCTTTTGTCCACCAGATAACGCCACACCTCTCTCTCCAACGACGGTAAAATCTCCATAAGGCAGTTGTTTCAAGTCTTCCTCGAGAGCGCATGCTTTCAAAGTCTGTTTGTAGCGGAGGTCGTCGTATGGTAAGCCGAATAGAATGTTCTGCCGAAGATTTCCAGCGAATATCCAAGGCTCTTGGGAATCATACGAGACTGTTCCTTTCACATTTAGTTTACCGGAGGAAAGAGGAAGTTCGTCGATGATTGCGTGGAGAAGAGAAGTCTGCCGAGATGAAAAAGCGCAATGAATAAACCAAAACAGTTTTATGAAAATAATTCATTATGTAAATAAATGTTTATCTAACCTTGGAGCTTCCAACAGGCCCAACAACCATTAAAAGCTTATCGCCTCGAATGGAAAATGTGATTTTGTCCAGAGTTGGCTTGTCATCCGTCCAACTATAAGCAAAACACATTAAATATAAATGTGTCCATGAGCATGATCTCGAGTCTCCACATACTTTACTCCACAACTTACCTTGCACAAACGTCTTGCATACAAAGGCTGACTTCAGTGCCACCTTCCTCCGCACCACCTCCTTTCTCTCCGCTGTCTCGCAGAGTGGACGTGATGGGGAGCGGTTGTGCGTTGTTATTAGAAGCTTGTTCATCCAAAACCAGAAAATCCTATTTTCCAGAGGAATGAAATGAAATAGTTTTACAAATCGAATTGAGAAGTAGGTTGAAGAGAGAGATTCAATATTCTGTAACTTTATTTCTGTAACCTGAATTCTGCGGATGGCAACCAACGTTTCTCCAATCCCAGCGGCAGCCTGAGGGGTAAAATGGACAGTGATTTGGATGACGGTGTGCAAGCAAGCGAGAGTAAAGAACACCTTGTCTGCGGTCATTGGCTCATCCTCGATAAGAACAAAAGCGAGGAAAGTGAGATATTGGACGAGCTTTGGAGCAAAATGGATCATTGCAGCGTGAATGCCTCTGAGAACGCCTCGCTTTTTCAGTTCCACAACCTCTAATCTGGATAAAATAATATGAGTATTTTTCCATTACAAAATTTACAACTTTAATCCCACTTTAGTGGTTCATGTGTTTTGATCACGAGTTCTAAAGCTTACTTTCGGCAGCTATCAATTAACAGAGAGAATGGCTTTTCCCAAGCGTACTGCTTGATAACTCGCATCCCAACGATGATCTCGTTCATGAATCGACCTCGCTCGTCTGTGCGCTTCGCGATTTGCATGCGGAATATCGCAGAGTATTTCCCAATGTAATCTGGAGGATGAGTGGAAACAAATTTGACATCAGGTCTTGGAACAAATCAATGATAATGTTATATTTACTTAAGGAAAAATTGTAAGGGGCATTACATTGCATAGGCAAGAGTAAAACAACAAATGCCACTCCGGCCACACAGGACGGCCCAATCTGGTCCCACAGAATGTACATAAGAATCGCGAACTGAATAGGCGCACTGAAAATAAATGGTATGAAATTCATTGAAGTATCAAACCGTGTACAATCATTCGACAAAAGGTTCACAATTTGTCCAGAACTGGTCTTATTCTGCGCTGATTTGCTGAGACGAAGAGACTGCAATCCACGTTATAAAATATGACGACGTTTGAAAAAATTAAAATTTATTGTGGTGGAACTTGTAAAAGATGTGTGGGTCTACCTTCCGGTAAATTAGCGTGGAGCATGAGACGCGAAGTTTCATTGCCAAATGAAAGACTTGAAAGACGCCAGGGTGGAGGGTGAGCGTGTTGAGGAAGACACATAGACTGACCCCACCTGCGTACAGGTACGCCTTTGAATCCCCTGATTCTCCCTCGTTGAAGGTTAAAATGAGGAGACGAAGGAATATAGGTTGTGCAACGCTACGTGAAAATTTCGCATATATAAATGGAGTTGTGACTGATTTCGTACAAAAGAATTTTTCAATTTCGTTTAGAAACTTACGTGATCACACACTGATTGAAAATATAGACGAGAGTTACTAAAGTAAACGTCTTCCACGACATCTTAACCAGAGCTCGAAGTAAACTGGGCTTCTTCCCCGATAACTTGGCATTCGCCAACTCAAGATGCCAATACCTTTGAAAAATAGAATTCATATTGAGATGGACAGTAGTCAAAATTATTTCCTTCTGCTGTGCAGAGCGAATTATTGTAGCAAAAAACTCACTCTTCCAATTGGTTGCCCAGTCTCTGTGTTTCATCCTCCTTGAGAATGTCATACAAATCGTCCGTGTCCAGCTCTTTCTTGTAGCCCTCTTTGAAAATGGGAAACATCCACAAAAACAATATTTTCGAAATTGGGTTCGCAGTTCCGCTGGGATTCCAGCTAAGTCGTTTCTCTTTGAAATCCATTTCTTGCTTCAAATCGGTCAGACGGTCAGACCTTAGTTGAAATGCGAATGTTGGAATTGGAAAGCCACGGAGCGAAGGTCTTTCCCTGTTTGCCGAAATGTGCTGGATGCAAAGCACAACTTGGAACTGTGGGAAATGTGAACGTTTTCCAGGTATATAATCGTCAAACCACTCCTTGGTTCATGTGCCATCCAAGTGCAATGTGTGTAAAATCAGATTTGACAGAGGCGCTGGAAGATAAAAGAAATGAGTACAGCAACGCACATGATTATCACAATGTCTCCGTGAAATATGATTATTATCTTGTTTTTGCAGTGCAAAAAAATGTTCGCACACAAATCCCAACTCAATTTCGGTACGTATTTCATCAGGAGATGTACATGCATATGTGCTTGTTCACACGGACGCCAACCACAATGAATGCACATACAAAGCAAACAAAGGTTATCATCTTTGGACTTTAATTTTAATAGGCGGGACAGGTTTCGAGTTTGTCAACAAGAATTATCTCAATTAAGCAATCATTATATGCAACTTCATTTATTTCTTAAGGGACATATTATGTTGTCCGTAAGTCAATTCAGGAGTGCAGTTTTACAAATGATTTGATATTTTCGGAATGCACCTAAAATATAAAAGTAAATATAAATATAATATTATATAAAAGATCTCTCACGTAATTCAAAAAATCTTCCAGGATCAAAGAGTGTTCCCCATACAATTCTATGCAAGAACACAAGGAATAGTTTCAGCAAAAGAATGTCGCTGTAAAGCACAGGGACATAATTGAGAAAAGGAAGGTAAAATGGGTGTAAAATGAGAAGAGATGCATTGAGATAATGAGATTCAGATTGAAAGTCCCATGCGAATAGCTGCACAATAAAAACTTTGTCAACTTCCTGTTTCGAACTTCGAGCGTGTAATTTTTAAACAATTGCTGAGAATGAATTGCATTGCAAGATTGAAACAGTTGCTTTAGCACGTGTTTGCCACTTGCATCATCGCATCATCTCTCGTGCCCTTCAATCCTCGAAAATCCGTTGGTAATTATTGTAACCCCTTCGCAAAAGTGATACTGCTACTAATCCTCTCCTACACAATGCATAGTCCAATTTCATATAAATAGTTAACCATGTTGTTACGATAAATATCTGTAATTTCTAAATCAACCAGAATCGAATCTGTAGCAGTACCACAGTACCATCTACAATCACAGTTAATCAGTTAATTAAAACTTTTCAGATTCGCATTTAAGTCATGCTTGTCTGTATTTCGTGCATAGTGCATAGTATTACCTCGTTTGCGAGCAATCCACTAAGACGAGGATGTATATGTGAGCTGAGTAGTGAGCACATGAAATTCTTGCTGGAGGAAGGTGACTGGACTGGGTTCCCCCTTCGCCCCATCTGCAGCTTTGGAGTGAGGATAGAGTGGAGGCTCTCACTTCGCCTCAGTCTCACAGCAGAACTCGACCGTTCCACATCGAGAGCTTCACGCGTCCCCACCAACAACCAACATCAAGCAACCATCGTAGCAGACGGATAAAAGCACACAAATTCTCACTTTTGTTCTTCCACTCTACGCTTCTCCATCATTCATAATCAAACATTTAAACTTTCACAATTTAAAATTCAGTTAAATTCAACCCAGTCAATGTTATTATCTGAAGTCTGACCTGAGGATATTTTAATATTTGTTTTTTTGTGTGAATGCTGGAAGGGGAAATGTCAATTGTCAGTGTTTGCAAACCGACATACGACATAATATTTATTTCCATATTCAGGAAGTGAAATTCAAATGACATTCAACATTCTATTTCGGTGCGGACTTTGCAACAACGACACATATTGACAGTAAATATTAAATTAATCCGACTTTTACAACACATCTATTTGCAAATATTAAATAAAGATTGAATTTCGAGCATGACTTGAGGAAAGTGTGTGAAGTTCTCGAAGTGAAGGACTCTGACCGGCGCAGTGTTTCAATTTTCGTTCAGGAAAAAGGTGTTTCGGGTTCTACCTGTCTGTCCAGTACGTGTCACCAGTCATCAGTTTGTGACATTTGACATAATCTAATGAAGGATATGGTGTGCTCAGATTATGACCAAAGGTTGAAAAATTAAAAAAAGGGACTTTCAGTCATCAGTTTGACGTTAAAGAAGAGTTGATATAGGTTGGAGGTGCATCGGAATCAAGCTAAATCCAGCACATCGAATACATTTTAAAGGATAATTGTCAACCATTGGAGTGTGCCAACTGTCGATTTTGGTGTAACCCAATCTGGATCTGGAAATAAGGGCTGTAAACAACAATCAAAGAAGCGCGTACATGCAACGAGTCAGGCTTAAAGTGGAAGCATCCTCATGTTGTAAGGGGAAGGATAGGATTGGAGGATTTGATTTTCCAGTACCTCTCACACAACGTTTCCAGTTTCCAGTTAAGTTTAGAAACAGTCGTTGAGTTTTTTGTTGCACCTGTGCAGTTTTTCTAGTCGTGCAGGATAGATTTTTTTTGGGAGAGAACGCCGACTGACAAAGGCAGACTGTGATGACAAGTTGGAGAGTTGATTTGTAAAAGTGAAGTTGACATCGGAACAAGTGTGGAAATGATGGCCCACTTTCGTTTCAGAATCGCAGCAGTCCTCGTGTCCACCTGGATACTTTGGAACTACGGAGCAGGTGGGTTGAAACTTAATTAATATTTTACTCCGTTTAAATTCCCATCGTAAACATGTCAAAAAATATGCCTTGTACATGACAATCGTCATCATGAAAGAGTCATGACATAATTTTCTTTTACAACTTACGCCCATATATTTTCCGAAAACCACCAGAAAATAGTTCTCTCAATTCAAGTTGACTTTGACTCCCAGAGGGAGGATGACACATTTGGGCATGAGCATATTGATTCCAAGAATTTTTGTCGTGTAGTTGGAATGATTGCGAGAGACATTTTGCTATAAAAAAATAGAGCTAGAGACAAGAGGAGATATGATACATAGCATTCGTCATGTATATAACGTTAATGCATACGGACTAATTCCTTTTGACCATCATCATTTCCGCCGCTGATCTCATCCGCTTCCGTCGACTTGTCGATATTTACTTCTTATCCCTTTTCTGGTTTCTTTATTTTCTTCTCCTTCGCAATCGCAATCAACTCAAAATGATATACAATTATGGAAGCATTTAGGAAAGAACCGAAATTATGAGTATACCCATGTTTCGATGATAGGAAAAAGTCGAAGTTTCATCTAACTCGAGGTTGATTGGATTGCTGACAAGTTGATGAGAATTATGCAAGAAAAAGATAAGGGGATAATGATGGGCCAATTCTAATGGATTTTTCTCTATTCTTCTCCCTCTTTCCTTCCTTCGTAATAACAATCAAGAGTGAGATATCCAAATAGAGGGGGTTCCTAGTTCCTACTCGATTACTAGGCAATTGTAAACGGTTCTCCTCCTCCTCCCTGAAAGAGTGTGCAATTTTCAACAGTTTTAGCTGTTAATTAACCCAGTTTTCTTCTCAAGCTTCGCGAGTTTGGGGAAGAAACTGGTGAAAATGATCGAGCCAGTTTTGCTTGGCAGGGAAGTCTAGTTAGTCGCGTTTTTGGTTAGATAAGAATCTATATATCTGCACAGCACAGCAGTTGCAGTGCACGAAATATGCCAGGCTTCCTCACTCTCAATGTCACTCATAATTTATGAATTGGGGTTTCCTTACGGACAAAGTAGGCTTGTCTGCTACTCCTGTTTTATGCAGACCTTAAAGATAATTGTCCTTCTCGCGCTAAACTATAGGCTTGATGGAGAAATGGAGAAAGGGTTTTCGAAGGGGAGAAAAATTGATGTGCTAACCGGCTGCCTACGTGCGATGGCATACTCTGCATATATTATTTTGCTTGGTTATTATATAGTCGAAAATTTTCTCAAAATTAACTAGAATTTGGGATTAATTAGAACTTGACGTAGTTCTCTAAGACAGAGGTATTAATAGCATGTTTCATGTGAACGCCTACAAACTGACAGAGACACACGCACGATACGATATATGCTTGCGCAAAGTAAGAACCAAATTGGTTCCTCTACAAAGTCTGGGAATCGGATAAAGGTTATAAAAGTGCATGGTCCCTGTAAACATGATTTGTTTATATAAAGCGTTCTTCTTGTAAACTTACAAGATGTTATGATCGTTTTCCTTGCGTTTGTGTCTTTATGCGTGGCTACATATTTATGCGTGAATGTATACAAAAAGTCAAGTCAAAGTCATTGTTTGCATCCATCATCATCACTGAAGCAATGCAGTTTTGAGCAGGGAGCCGAGCCGGTTCAAAGTCTACAACTCTAAACACTCGTCCAACCAGATTCCAAAAGTCTTGTCCAAACAAACAAAATGCATCTAATGTGCAGCCGAACGAAAGGGATTTATTTCTCACAGAAAATCCCACATCTGGACTGGGTGCGGAGTTGCATCACCTTCAAACAGACACGACTTCCATGCATCCCAGATCCAGATGCAGAATGTAAGCATTGAGAAACACCAGAACGACCTTTTGACCAATGCCGTGGTACACATCCCTCAAGATAAACTCTTGCTCCTTTTGAACTTCATCAAAGACATAAAAATGATCAGAGGAGAAACATTATGCAACTGGAACAAGGAGCCTAAATGTATTTCACAAACGTACGTAAATACATTTCCATGTGTTGGTGATGTTTTCAGTTTAATATTGAAGGTGCACTGTGCTCCAAGGTCCCAACCAAAATAGGCGTAAAGTAAAATGTGCTGGAATGGAAAATTAAATGCCTTTTGGGATTAGGAATTAATAGTTAAACGGTAGTCCCGACTTTGTTCATTAAAAAATTCAGTGCTCAATTTGAGTAACCACAAACTTTTTCTCCAAAATGATTCTTGTATAGATTAACATGCAATATGTAGTGCAACTAGCATGTAAGTAGCAGGAGACCAACCTATTTGACAGTTTTTTTTGCCTTGACCTTTATTTCCTGTACACTTTTCACTGCCACGACACAAAAAGAAAGGCTGGCTAACTAGTGCATTGCAGCAGAGCAATTATCTTTCGTGTATCTAGCGTAAAAATAAAAGAGTAAATAAAGGAAGAGTTTTACTGCATTTACACGGCTTACATTTTGCCTCAAGTTATTCCACTTAACGAGCTCTCCTCTCGTAATTACTTAAGCTAAAGCACGTTTTGAGACACTCGCATCTCCTCGTCAAAACAGTTTTGAGCACGACACGGTCGCGAGTGTCTTTACGACTGGAAAACTGAGTCCATTTATTCCTCGGCTCTTGAAGTTGTCGCCTTGATCTTGTTACAGTTGAAGCGTGAAAGTCGGCCGCGGAAAAAATCCCCGCTCCTTGTCATATTTCTTTTCGCGAGAAGCCGAGAACGAGAAAAGCTAGTCGAGGATTGTATAAAGCCTGCTTTGGTTGGGTTGACGCTTGTTTTGCTTTTATGAAGGTGTGTGCGAGAGGAGAGGAGGGAACATAAGCACGCATCTTATTACCCTTATCTTCTTACTCTTGCCATATGAAAGTTAACGCAGCAAAAACCCCTTTTTCTTGCTGATAAATAGAGGATATGATATCGCACTTCAAAAGGGTTCGTGTGTCCCTCGAACGGAAGGAAGTTGACGTTGAGACATGTGGGCGCACGGAGTTGCAATATCTACGTCTCCTTCTTGCTCACAACTCATTTCTTCCCGTCAATCTACCATCATCATTATCATAAAGATAAGCGTATGCAGATGTGGTGATTGAGTGAGAGGATAGAACCCGCCTTGCAAGAGTTTCCCTTTGAGAGTAAAAACCAAGATTTTCCACTTATTCCCGTTTTCGAACAAGAAACAAGTTGCTTGAGACTTTGAGAGGATGCGATCAAGTGTGAAATTGCGATGCAACATTGACGAAAAAACGGTGCTTTGAATTTTGGACTTCCTTCAATGTGTCTTGTGCTAGCGACCTCCCACTCCCAACATGCGCCTACGTCAACTCTCATCCAATTCCATCATATTTTTTAGAGTAAACCAATTCATATTAAGTAAAACTGTAGCTATTCATTTAAAGCAAAAGAAGCATTTAATCTTTCATTTCAGTTTAAGCATAACGGGAAATCACGTAAACCGTTTCCTCTTGTTCTTCCACTATATTGCAATCTATTTTTAGAGAGAGGCACGACCGCACAACCTGCACGCAGAGACCGCTATGTAGTTAATTTATAAAAGTAACTTTTTTCTACGATATAGTTCCCAATTTTTTTAGATTACATTTTTTAGTCGGACAAGACCGAACGCATTTTTATGTGAAGTATACTCATACTTATAGAAGTGTCATATACTCATATAGTCGCCCCAGAGTAGACATGCTCATTTTTTAGCTCCGCATTTTTAACAAAAAAAAACCAGTAAAAAATTCGATTTCCACCACAAAAATTACATCAAAATATAGTTAATAAGTGAGAGTTTAATCAACTGAAATTTAAAAGTGAATTAGTACTATAGTGCAGAAGTTATCAGTAAAAAATATATCACATAAACTATCGCTAAACCAAAGTGAAAATCTGTGACCTACTTCCAAAAAAAGACGCTCAACCAACATTACCATAATGTCTCTGACAAGAAGTCCAGCGAAGCACAGCCAAGGAAAACAAAGCAAATCCAATACGGACTTTCAAGGAGTGACAAACAAACAGACAAAACATGCAAATCAGTCAACACATGAACATGAAGATATATCAGCCAGCATTTCAAACAACGAACTACTCAGAATTCTACAAAATACCATTCGCACATCAGAAATGAATATAAAATCTGATATATCACAGCTACTGGAAAAGCAGGAAGAAATGGACAAAAGACTAAAAGAAGTAGAGGAAGCATGCATGCGAAATGACCACACATTGGACGAAAATAGACTCCTAGGAATTGAAGAAAAAATGCAAGAAATATCAACGCAGCACATGCAGCTAAAGGAACAGAACGAAAGGTTAGTGAAAATGTCCAACCTAATTATAATGGGAATCCCAGCAAATGATGATGAACTACCTACGCTAACAGAACTTATGAACATCATACTACCTGAGCACAACGTAAATGCTAAGATTATTCGAGTAGGAAGAGAAAGATTAGGCAAAGTCAGACCAATACGAGTGCATCTGAACAACAGCAATGAAGTATACGCTGCGCTTGGAAACTGTAGAAAATTGAAAGGAATAGAGAAGTATGCAAAAATCTCAGTAAGACCAGACGAAACATTAACCCAACAAAAAATTAGACAAGAAAAAAGAAAAGCCATAATTTCCCAAACAACTACATCAACAACCGAAGCAACAGAGTCGCAAAGAACACACCTCAACCTACACAACATTCCTATCTTAACCGGTGCATCTGTCTCATCCAATGCAGCAAAGCGTATTCGCTGTGACAATGGAAGTGATGAGTGCAATATACCAAGAAATCAAGCACCCCATTCTAGTGTAGTTAGTCCAATGGAAACCTGACTACCCACACACCCCAAAAGTAGCAAAAAACCCCAAGAAATAAAACTAATGCACATAAATGTACAATCCATCTGTAACAAAGTTAGCCATGTACATAGTATTTTATATGACCATGACATTGACGTGTTCTGCATGAGCGAAACATTCTTAACACCTGACAAGCATCTACCAATGATGCTTCCTTACCATGTATACAGATATGACCGTACATACAAGCAATCAAGAAAAACCAAAGGAGGAGGAGTTGCAATACTTGTGAAAAAACAAATAACTTCATCAAGCTATAAACCCACGTGCAAAGAAACAGTTGAATTAAATTCCTTTATAGAATTCACTGCAGTAAGAATAAAGCCAAGTAACAAGAAAAGCATAATAATATTGGCAGTATATAGACCACCAAAATATAGTGTTGATCATGTAAAAAGTGATATTGATATGATCGACATGATTCTTGAGGAACTAACTCGAACAAATCGTGACTTCATAATTTGTGGAGACTTCAACCTCAAACATGACTGGTGCGTTGCAATGTTGGAAAGAATATTAACAAAATACAAATTAAAACAACTTATTATCACACCAACCAGAGAAGACTCCATCCTTGATCTTATTATCACAAACTGTCAAGACAAATGCCAAAGTACTCACACGATAGACCTGCACATCTCTGACCACCACGCAATATGTACAAATTTAAAACAAGTGAAAATAAAAAAGCTTACAGAAGTAATACAGTTTAGAAACTATAAGAAAATAAAAGTGGAAGCCCTTTTCAATGATCTCCATACAAACAATGATTTCTTGAAGATTAATGGAATTTCTAATCCTGGAGAAATATATGACAAAATAGTAAATGCACTAAATACCGCATATTCGAAACATGCTCCAGTGTGCACAAAATCAGTGATAATAAACCCCAAGTTCACAAAGTTATCGGAGCACACCAAAGAGCTAATCAGAGCAAGAGACGCATCATATCAGCAATGGAAAGCAACAAGGAATATATTCAGAAGAGCAGAATACCAAAAGTTTAAAAAGCAAGTAAAATACAACATAGCCAATGACACCAAAAATTTCTATGATGAAATGATAAAAAAAGAAGATACATGGACAATATTAAACAAAATAAGGAAACCAGTCCAGAAAAATAAGCAAGACAATTTCACTGCAAATGAGCTGAACAATTATTTTGCAAGCATTTCTAACAATCCCACAACAGTTCAAGAAAGTACGCTAAGATCAGGCTCAAGTAATGATAAGTTCATAGTCCAGCCCATTACCGCATTGGACCTAATAAAAGCTTGGAAAAAAATGAACAAAAAACAAAACAAATCTGAAGATGCATCTGGAATATGCAACAAAATGATAGACATCTTAATTTCGAGTGATAAGTTTAAATTAGCAATTCTATCGTTATTTAATGCAACAATCCAAAATAACGATGTCCCAACAAATATGAAAACTGCCAAGATTATAGCGCTACCTAAAGTAAAGAATCCAAAATTAGTTAGTGAATACAGACCCATTTCCATTCTACCAGTGCTCAGCAAAGTATTAGAAAAATGTGTCTATATGCAATTAAAAAGCTTTATAAGCTCCACAAATATTATACACAGTCACCAATTTGGCTATAGACCTAAGCATTCAGCGGAACATGCAGAAATGTATGTAAATAGCAAAGTTAATGACGCTCTTTCTAATAGTCATATGTGTAGTATAGTAACACTTGACATAAAAAAAGCGTTTGACACAATAAATCGTGAGTTGCTATATAAAAAGCTAGAAATGTATAATATAGACAGTAAATGGTTCAAAGCATACTTCAGTAACAGAGTGCAATTTGTAACAAGAAATGAAGAAAGCTCAGAGAAAATAGAAATCATCAGAGGAATAGTGCAAGGAGGGTGTTTGTCTGGAATTGCATTTGTATTGTTCATAAACGATATATTTAAAATAGAACTAGCATCAGAACTTGTAATGTATGTGGATGACTCCCAAATAAGAAAAACACTACACAAGGATAAAGTTTTACAGGATCTCAACATACTAGAAAAAGACTGCAACAACATTGTGACCTGGTTTGAGGAAAATGACTTATCCATTAACCCGAATAAATCCGAACTCATCATTCACTGTAAAAGAAAAGAACTTGACAGCACGAAAGACATGAAAATTTGTATTAGTGGAAGTGTAATCTCAGCTTCAAAATCAATAAAAAGTCTTGGTCTAATAAAAGACTCATGTCTTACTTGGAATGAACACATAGATAAAGTAGTCAAGAAATGCTACAAAATTCTATGGATGCTAAGATCGATGAGTTCAATGTTACACACGTCACATTTAAAACTTTTAGCAGAATCCCTTATTCTATCCAACTTAAAATACATGATTATTATATGGGGAAATGCGAGCAAAGGAGTATTAAATGATGTACATAAATTATGGAAAGCAGTAAAAAATCTTTTAAGAAATAAGAATCATGATATAGACGAATTAAATCAGTGGCTATCTCCAGTCGAAATGTACAAATTCGAAAAAATATGTCTTGCATATAAATGTGTAAATGGTGTATCGCCTAGTTTATTCTTAAAAGCTGTTAATACCAACGCGATTGAACACATCAGCACTAGAAATAAGGTACATGAAAGTGTACGGAAAGATACATGTAAGTGCAATCTAGAATACAGCTTAACCTGTGCCTGGGCTGAAGCTCCTAAAGAAATTAGAAATTGTGAATCATATAGAAAATTTAAAATCTTATTAAAAACAGCAATCATTAAAAGCAGAATAGTTTCAAGTGAGTGCGAGGGTTGTGACCTCTCATGTATTGACGATGTAATCAATAAATGTATCCAAAATACATCGACATAAAAAACTTATCAGATTAGCTGAAATAGTGGATAATAGACCTCTCTAGTCTGTGCAACTAGATTGAGGTCAAAGCTGCTACACTCTTAATGCACAAAAAATTTATATAAAGATATAACCCAAAAAGTAAACTATTTTTCACACAATTCGTCACAAAACATCATGAAGCCAACACCCTCAAACGACCTGAACACTTCCTGCTAGTTTTGATTTGTTGTAATAAAGTGTAGATATACAAGCTGGGCTTTATTAATTTATTGTACAACGATGAGGACCAATATTTACTGTTCAATGTTTGCTCCTGCGGCTTCCCGCAAGAGCCAATAGTGTGATCGCCTTCATAGTAATATACATTTGTGTCGCCCCCATGTGAATATACATTGGTGTCGCCCCCATGTGAATATACATTGGTGTCGCCATCATAGTATGATATGACCAAGGGATCATCTGAATATGTAAATTGTATGTTTATGACCACTGTGCTGTGCACAGGTACTTTACGTGTAATGTTTTTTTTTCTCATTAAAATATATATAATATAACAAACATAATAGTATTAAAATAGTAACAATGTACTGATCAACCAGGGAAATTTCCCAGGGCGGGTTCCTGGTCGGGTATAAATAAATAAATAAATAAATAAAGTACAAAAACAGGTGGAGTGGGATAGAGTGGGATTCTACATGCAGGCCGTTTCTCCTTGTGGCTTGGTTTCTAGGTATTGCGTCAGATCTCCGCTGGTTTTTTTTGAAGGCATATGGATGTCCCAAGTTTGGAGTGAAATCAATACAGTGGCATGTCGTGCGTGTTCTCACATTTCTCTGATTATGATTTCGATCTCGGAACGGGAGAGCCACGCTTCCCCTTCTCACTTCTAAAGTCAACGAGTTTGGTGTGTGGTGTGTGGATGGAATTCATGAAAGAGCTTTTCTCTCTCTCTCCCTTTCGCTTTGCAATTGCGAGTCTTCACCAAAAAGATGTGTGGGCAAAAAAGGGACTCACATGAAAGTAGGCTATTTGTAGCGTATTTGTACGGGCCCAAAGTGAGCACGATCATAAAGGCAAGCTGTGATTAGCATTCAACCATCACACATCCCACATCACGTTCTCCCAGCTGGGCCACATTTACCAATGTGCTCGCTCGCGTGCAAGTGCAACACACTCGCACCCGGATAAAAAAAGTCATGCCTCTCTCCGTCCTCCTCTGTGCTCACAAAATTGCGTATTCAGAGGGATTATATATGGACACTACATACACCTCATACTGCACAAAGCTTCACTTCACTCAACTACTCTTTTCCGTGACATGGGCTCACACTCGAGGCGTACACATTCTGGAGGTGGCCGGTACAAAAGAAAAGCCTGCCTCTGGACAAATAAGGTGGTCGGTGGTGACACTGACGCTGAAATTACATTAGAATATCTTACAGATTCAAACCGAAGAATTGAGGTGTCATGAAGATGTCGCCTTGTGCATAAAAATCCCTTTTCTTCAGGCGACCGAGGACTGACTGCACTGACCGTGTACTAGATGCTATTAAGGTATAGTTTGGTGCTTTGGTGTGAAATGTATATCCACACCCACGCGAACGTATATTTACCGTGTATCTAATCTGTATAAAAAATGTTAGTGCGTTTGTCATGTCAGTTCCCTTGTTCTATTTTAGTTTTTAATGGAGGAGGGAAGCATATATATTTGTCCAACAGTCAAGTCATTTTCCCCCCTAAAAAATGAGAGCAATGAGAAAAGCTGTCCAGCCCCTGCATGTGCCATTAATAATTGACTAGAGCTTGGACAGATTTATGCGTGCTCAGAATTTGTCTTTGTTTTGACGTGTTCGGCAAGCTAAAGGAGAGAATGAACAAGTTGATTGCTTTCCCTATTTCCTCCCGCACTGAAATCCTATCCAGCTAAACTGGACTTTAATGAAGAATGTTATTTCTCTCTCTCTCTCTCTTGGGTGCTCCATCTCCATTGAGCAAGGAAACTCGGTGGCCGCACAACGTTCAGGCGTGATTTGTTTCCATTTGTTCTGAGTGAAAGTAGTAATTATTCCTGACAGATTTCCACTTTGCTTGCTCGCAAAAAAATGAGTAATTGGCGTGAACACAAGTTATCTGATGAGGAACGGGTGTGCACACACGGAGAGCACCAAGTCGATGGACGATATTGGTCGCGCATTCCACTTTCCGTACTTCTTACGCAAAAATACCAGCCCCTTCTCTTGTATACTTTTCTCTCCCTCTTTCTCGGGGACCACAAAAGTCCTCCTGGGGAAGGAACACTTGCGCTCTCCCATTCACCCAGAAAAAAATATCCACTTTGGCATATGCGTGCATGTGCATCGAACTGGACTCCAATCCAATACCTCTGACTTCGGAGGGGGACGCAAAAGCTCCGTGGAAAAAAGTAGTGGTAGCAAATCATGCAACTTTGACACTTGCCACAATAAATATTTACTCGCATTTCGTATTTTTTTCCGAGTAAAGGTTTTCTTGAAGACATTTCGTATATATGGGCAATCGCATTCTCATTGTTACCTCATTTCCATCTGGTCAAGTGTTTTTGGGAAAGGAGAAAAAAGCAAGCTGAAATATTACGAGAGAAGAGGAAACGTGTGGAAATTGTATGAAACTCGAGCTAGTGCTTTTTAGTAATTCACCTCGCACATTTGAATAATATTCAGCCCTTGTGCGGTTGCAGTGTGGAGTTTTTCCAGGTTCGAGCGGGTGAAATAAAAGGCATAAATACCGTTTGAAGATTTATCGACAAAATTTATAGCTCGGAGCAATAGTATTCAGGGAAGCAGGAGAGAGAGAGAGAGAAAAGCTCATTGCTTCACTCTCGTCATTGTGGAATGTGCGAAGGCGGATATGCGCAATTACAGTTCAGCACCATACACGCCTGCATGTTTACGGACCATCAGTCAATGCTGCTTGCAGAGCTACTGGAGAAGTACTGGAATGAATTGTTCCTTCTCCAGCGGCAAAAATTGGAGAAGAGTCGAGCGGATAGCTTCGCTTCTTTTTTCTCGAATTGCCTTTACCTTGAAGTTTATGCGGTGGTGGTGGTGTGAAGGCGAATGCAGTCGAAGATTTTCTCTGTCGATTACGAGTTTTTCCATCCAGTGCCACATCTTGGAAATGAATGCTGTTAATGATGCATTGAATATCGGCTGCTCGCTGTGGCGAGCCGACACATTATTTCCCCGTTCCCATTCTCCGGTTCTCTTTTTTGCAAAATGATACATTATGCTTTTGACAAACAATACATTTTATTGCGCTCAGCGTGTGCAACACAAAATGCCATTCATACGACATTTTTTTTCTGGAAAGTGCCCAGTTTTCCGAGGAGAATGGGGGTATTTGTTCTGATAATGGATTTCGATTATCATCTCAGCAAATCTATACTCTCTCCCTCCGGTCGAAATACGCTCCCCAACCAGAAACACTTTTCATCCACTTTTTGTTCTCCTCCAAACAAGAATGCAGAAGAGCTCACTACGTTTTTTTGTTCTCTCGTCTCCTAATGATTTCCCTAGTTCAATGGTCCTTCAGTTCAGCTGACCTACATTTTCTAGCCTAAATTTTAATCTCCTTCATCTATGGGAAAAGGGAGGTTGTAGAAGAGGATATTCTTCCCCATTATCCACTGTCCATCCAACTGTTTTAATCTGTTTTACAATGGTAATTTTTCCAAGTATTGATTTCGATGAGGGAAACAGAGATTAGTTGAATGGAAAAAAAGTCGTGAAGCTGACTGAGCTGCGGACATACTAGAGAGATTGTGTCGTCAAGCATGTCTACTCCATCAAGGAATCCATACATTCCTCCACACCGGTTTGACTTTATATAATTGTACAATATGGTCCATTGTCTCCTTCTCGATGACTTGACAAATCTTCTCTTCTTGTCCTTTTCTAAATGCTTGTAAACGTGAGCACTGAGAGCACCCCGCAGAGCTGAAAGTTGAGAGGATCGTCAGAGCGAACATAGCTCTCAAGTGACACTTTTTAGCTTTAGCTCTGATTTAAACCTCTTTGCAGAGAGGCTGCGGGCTAGTATAGAGCTTGCTGGAACTGGTCCTACAGTAAACATATGCCCATTATCTTCGCATTGCATTGTGAAAGCTACGAAAATATCCGCAAGCAAATAAAATGAGCCTCATTTTTTGCGGGTCACTTTTACGAAAGGAAAAAGACGGAGGAGGAATCGTGACTCTGACTCTTGCCCTCTTTTTTGTGCGGGCACTCATCACTTTGTGCCTCCGACGGATAACGAGAGAAGAAATGGAAAATGCGGTCGTGCACGAGAATATGTCCTTTCATAATGGCCATTTGTAAACGACTCGTTCACTCATCAGTGTCATTAGTTCTGGGTCCGCAGTTTCCATCTCTCTCGCTCTCGTCTCCTTATCCTTACGCTAGGGAGTTGAGAAATAGCGACAATTCTCCAGACCCCGCGCGCTCATATTCCACTTTTCTTTTGTGCCTTGTTGCGTCAGGGCCGGGTGCAGGATTTCCAGTGCAGACACAACACAACGTTTGTTCTCTTTTTGGACAAGGATTGAAGTGGCTGCGGTCGCAAAAAATCGCGTCACAGAGAGAAACGACACTTTGTGGAGTGAGTGTACAAGCTAGCCCTCATTTTTCTTCTCGCTCCTCTTCCTCTTCTACTTTTACAAAAGGAAGCAACAGCAACTCGGGGGAGAGAGAGAGAGAGAGCGGAAAAAAAGTTTTATTGCGTTGCGCTTATATCAATCAGAAGCGGAAGCAAGTTGGTAAATCCCAACAATCCCATGTAATATACTGACTCACTTTTCACTGGAGAGATCAAGGGACTCATCATAAAGATTGAGGCTTGGTCTGGTGCACTTAGCACTATCTTGGGAATCAGCACACTCATCCACCCAAGCTGGAAAAGTGATGTGCATGCGGACGTGGTTGTCTCGAGCAAAAGTGTATAGCTCAGCCTTAGCCTCAAAAAACTCGTGGAGAGAGAGAGAGAGAGTGGTGCAGTGAGAAAAAAGAGTTGAGGAGAAGGAGTGAGAGAGTGAGTTGGATTTTTTGGCACGAGAGGCAGAGGGTCCCTGTAATAAATTGCTAGCTTTGTGGTTTGTGCTCGTTTGCGAAAAGTGGGTAGTAGGGAAGGAGGGGAGGG
The DNA here is from genome assembly GCA_034687055.1 of Heteromurus nitidus. NCBI lineage: Eukaryota > Metazoa > Arthropoda > Collembola > Entomobryomorpha > Entomobryidae > Heteromurus > Heteromurus nitidus. The sequence continues at coordinate 12,791 of JAQFZW010000952.1, read as the reverse complement.
AGTACAGCACGTTTGTTCCCACACCAGGGAAAAAACGCAATAAATATGTTTAATGTAGCCAATGTTTCCTTTTACAACACCACCGCTCTCCTTCGCCACTAGTTTCCTTCCACTTCCCTCAAACAATTAAAGTGGAGCGGAGATACACACATGTGTGCGCTCGGAATGCAAAGAGAATGAGAAAGTAGAAGCAAAAACTACTGTCTGTACGCATCGCGACCGCGATAGGTGCAAGTTCACGAGGAAAAGTTGGAGAAGAGCAATCACGAGGAGAACTTTTCAAACTTCTCGATATCTGATTCATTTTGAGAAAGAGCCAAAAATGGGGAATGAGAAGGTGCGAGAAGCTCTGCACACCGCCCCTCTCTTATAAAATATGATACGTAACACGAAGAGTCGCTAATAACAAGAGTTGTGTCATTGGCTTATTGCACCAAATTGCGTGAGTGCGGTGTGCGGTTTGCGAGGATAATAAGTCACGAGATGTTAGGATGAGTCATCAAAATTGTCCCCTCTTTTCCAATTCCTTTTTTTGTCTATTTTTTTTGCTGGTGGCATATTTTATGCACAGGTGAAATCACACTAACAAGATGTCAATACAGGAAACAGGTTTTAATAAAAAAGAACCGCTCAAGCTGTAATGTCTGGCCTCCCTCAAAAAAATCAAAATCTGATTTGTTTCTGCCGACTGCTGAGTCGGATAATAAACAAGCGGTTTGTGTGTTGCATTGTGAAATTCCTGAAATTGATTGACACATTGCACCCCAAGTCCATGTTGCATGTCAAACTCTCCAATTTATTTTGGTTCCTCTCTCATTTTTATTTCATCTGTCCAATTGAGACGATAAAGAATGGACATGGCCATGCATTAGACGGGTAGACGGGAACAAGGTTGAGTGTAGTTTTGAGCGAAAAGGTGATGTTTTGATAGCTGACTATTTCCAGTTGTTCCTGCTTCGGGGCTATGCGCCCTTGCTTGTTTTTAGACTTGTGCAGTCACATCGTATACACAAGTGCATAAACCGGGACATATGCTTCCCATTCCCAAAAATATATCCGTTCAGAGTTCGGGTTATCAGCAAGTCAAATCAACGATCACATCACGAATCACGACCCTCACAAAACGACCAACGACAAGAGTAAAAACTGGAGACAGTGTGTGTGTGTGCTTAGTTAGTTCGACGCAGGCAATGTTTCCACATGATCTCACTCTCAGGATAATATGGTTTTGTTATGCGAGGGAGATGAAATGACAGAGCAGGACTGGTGAGAACGATGCGCTGATCACTCGCAAGATAAGCCTTTATACTGCCACATTCCCATTCTCTTGAGCTGGAGATGAGGCGACATTGTTCCTCTCTCTGCCTGCTCCCTCCTGAAAATGCGAGAGTCGCTCTTTCCGAAGCACTTGTTGTCGGCGTAAAAAGTACATTTCGTATAAATGCCGTTTTATGGGACCTGTTGTTTCCTCGAAAATCCCCTCCGCTCATATTGTGCGCCATACGCGCAACCCTGATAATCATCTTGGTAATCACAATCCAGGTGGAGTTTAGTGCTAGATCATTGTTGTAATGGGATCATCAAGTTGGTATAAATGTGCGCTAAATGGAGAACCCCACGCAGTTGCCAGTGTCGATAGCTGAAATGGAGAGAAGGGGTGGGACGTGGCGCGCTCTTCCTCTCGTAAATAGGGTTAAGGCAATTCTTTAGACCGAAGGCGATAATTAGATTGGCTTCCCTTTGCCACCGGTCTGGATCCAGAGAGGATGAAAGAAGGAACGGAGATAAGAGAATAAATGAAGTGGAGGAAAGGAAGATGTGTGGAATGAATGCAAAAGGCAAAAACTTTGTGAAGTTGCTAACGAGTCACTCACTCAAAGAATTGAGTGAGTCCAGCTAGTTAGCACTTTTCCTTGCATCATCCGAGCTTCCGGAATGTCGTGGTGAGGTGAATCGAGTTTAAAAGACGGTCGCGTAGTAAGTTAAGTTGAGATGGGTTTAGTTAAAGTTGGAGTTGTCACACGACACATGCACCCCTCACACTCCAATTTGAGGTGAACACGAGGAGTCGTCAGGGCGTTGCATATTGATTGTACGCTGCGCTGAGTCGAACTAACGAGCTTCTTGTGCTTCCTTTCCTAAACTTTTCATCCGCCTTCGCTTTTCTCTCCTTTAAATCAAAAGGGAAGAGCCGCAAAGAGGAATGCATTTGGCATCTCTGAAGTGCATCCTTTCTCTCCTGTCATTTCGCATTTTCTTGAGAATTGTCGTGGAGGGTACTCTGTCGTGAGCACACGCTTTCGTCGGTCCCGCACCCTAAAACCGAATACCTTTTATCCGTGAGCTTCATTCAACCGGAATGTGCTCACATGAGTTGTCCCCACTGAAAAAAGGTGAAGCTAGAGCTTCGTACTTGTGCTCCGCAATTCGTGTGGTTTTGTAGTGAAAAGAGAGAAGGAGAGTGACTAAGCTTACCGAGAGCAAAGTCGAGTTTATTTATGGATACATACATTTTTTCGCCTCGCTCTCGCTCTACTCCTGCTATCGGTCGTCGTATTACTTTCGAGCTTTTTTGTTCTTGTCTCTTTCAATTTCGTGCATACCGTGTGGAATGGAAACGGCATGTGGAGCTATTGGCGGAAAAAGTGAGCGAAGCAGAAATATCTCTGGTCTGCACCAGAAACTGAGGAGGAGGAGAGACGCGGAGATGATTAGGTTTGCTTCAAGTTCATATTTCGACGAAGAGACATAATAAAATGATCTGTGCGCTTTTTCCAAATGCCACAACTGCTCCATTCTTCTATCAATTGTCAGCGGCTGGAGCTTTTCCCTATTTCTCCGGCTAATGTCAATAACTTTGAATTCGAATGTCAAGTGCCTATTCCAAATACGACGGATGAATGTGGTGGTAGTGGGCTCGTATAAAGTTGTTGGGCCCTTTTCTACTTAATACCCATTTTGTCAGGCTGCTCACTGCAACCAACCGAAAAAGTCCGTAGTAAAAGGGAAGAAAGTGAGCAAAGAAATCTCTCTCCTTCCAAGAATGGGGTATAAGCTATGCTCAGCAAGTGGAACGAGAAAAAAATAATGATCACTCTCCAGTGAACTCTTCACTTCCTTATTATTACCAGCACCTATTATTCCAAGGCAGCATTACGGCAATAATGTTCATTCCTCCAAAAATCTTTTCAGCCCTTTTTGCGTAGGCCTCCTCTGCATTTTGCTTTCCCCATGACAGAGTTGTAGTGTAAGTTTTAATGATGGTTGTGCGGAAATGTAGCCGTTTTCGGATGATAAACGCGTTTTATATGCAAAAATGGATGCTTTGTGAGAAGAAGAGGAGATCTCCTTTGCACACTCGAAATTGCTTGTCGCATTTATGCGAAGAATTCGACGGCGCGGATATGAGCTCGAAAAAGAAGTGTGTGTGTGTAATCCTTTTGCTGTATACTTGAACCCGATCGGGGACGGGGAGCAGCTCTCTCACTCAGTGACGAGGTTCGAGTGTTTGTTTGACATTCACTTCACTTGAAATGCAAAGTATCTATTAAGAAAATGAAAGGAATGCGCGCATACCACGAAAAAAAGGATAGATAATCGGGATTCTCCCTTCAATGCTCTCGTGGCAGCACAACACATTGAGAAGAAGAGCTGAGCTTCACATTCAATTCATCTCGAAATTGTGCTTCGCTTGGACAAGTTAATCAAAAAGATGAGAGACTCTCTTTACACAAGCTTCAGAACCTTTCATAAATGAGATGACTGAGTGGCCCGCACCCATCGTCCCCAATCCCCAATCCCCCCTGAAAGAAAGGAGGAGGAGGAGTACGAGTTTTCAAAAGGGAAACCTGGGGTAGAAAGGAGTGATTAGATAAAAAGCTATTGAAAGAGTGCACATTGCACTCAGAGAATAAAACGGGCTACAGATAATTAAGAAGATACTTCATCAACTTCCCTTCGACGTCTAACTTTGAAGCCTAGCCTTCTCCTCTCTTTTTTTGTCCGTTTCAATTACGTAAATGGCTTATCCTTTCTGGCGTCATGTAAAAATCCACTCAGGGAATATGGTCGCCTTCATGTGGGGAGAGGGGATGGGATGATTATGAAAGGGTTTGAGCTTTCCTCCTTGAGAGAATCAGGTGCGGCTCCCTAGGCTTGAGAAAGCACAAATGCACAATAATATACACGCGACGCTCATCGTTCTGCCTTCTGTCCTCGTCCGCCCTCGCATGCTCTCCAACTGAAAGCCACTTGTGCTCTTGATACCGCTGTGCATTTTGTTCAAGCACCACTCCAACTCAATCTCGTCAAAGTAAAAATATATATTCTTGAACAATATAAATATAATGTACATCGAATATGCGACCATAAGACGGAGGAGTGGAGTCAGGGAGTTGACATGTTTTTGACGGAAAAGCTTAAAGGGACGGGACAGGATCAGTGGAGACGCGAAGAAATGGAAAGGTCACTGAATAAAACAAGTGAATCGTGATAAAAGAGAGTCTCATCTTATAGCGGCATGAGAATGTAGAGGAGAGGGGTACCTTGTTCTTTTCGTCTGCGGAGCCAACAACCCAAAGATTTGTCCAGAGTGCCCAAGTTGAAGGCGTCAAGTTGACTAGGATGATGTACGAGTGGAGAGTGGGAGCTAGTTCACAATTCACAACTGGCTTGACCCAATTTCTCCCACTGCCGGCTCAGCTGGTGAAGAAGAATTTTGTGTGTGTGTTTTGTTGAAGAGGAGATCCCGGTTTTCTCTTTCTCAGATGAAGACAGTTTGCATGCAAGGAGTCACGCAGATTGAGCTCGTCATACAAGGATAAAATGTCGAGGGACAGAATAAGGAATGAGCAGTGAATGGAATAGCAATGAAAGCCGCTGGCTTGCTCCAGTTGCACACACTTCATTCCGAAGCGTATATGCAAAGCTGAGTGAGATTCCCAAGAATTGCCTTTTTTTCTCTTGCAAATGAGCCCCTTCTCCAGTTTCCCTTGTAGAGATTGCTCCTACCGCACCTCTCTCTCTCGCATACTTTGGCTTTCATGCTGCTAGAAGCTCCCTGGAAGAAAAAGCGTTGTAGGGAAATGTGTTTCAGCTGGAGACAGGAATACCCTGAGTCCCTCTCGGCTGCTTTGTTTCTCCTTTCCTTCCATGCATCATGTATGCCTTTCCCAAAAGGTATGAGAGAGAACTATGTACACTGAGAAAAAGCAGATAAATGAGGTCGTTTGTATCACAGTTTCCCTATTCCGGAGAAAGTGATTTTTTCCTGCAAAAAAGAAGGAGGGATATAAATGGCAAGTGGAAATAATGCCGACGTTACCTATTCACTGAATTGACTTGAGTTCCTCAAATTGATTTCTTAAACAAGACTTTGCCAGCCCCTTTTCACAAGCGAAATGGCTTTTGCAATCTTTGTGCGAAATTCATAGACTCCCAAAGTTTTTTTTCTTCAAGAAAAATCAACGGGAATATACATACACGGGGTTTGGTTTGGTGGTGTAGCTGCCCAAGATTTCTCATCATCGCCATCATTTCGCTTTCATTTGCTCCAACACTTTTTCTTTGAAAGAAAGGTGGGAAGTGCAGTTATTTTCGTGCTCATTTCACAAAAAACTTCTTTCAACTCCACTTACTTCTCTGTTGTTGTGAGGTGGTTTCTCCTCAAAATGACTTTTCCTTTCAATTCCAGTCCGCCCTCGATACCCTTCTTCCATGTTTGTTTTTTCTTCGATGAAGTGATATGCACAAGTGAACATGTGCATTTATCATCCTCGCCTACGATATGGTTTTTTTGCTCCGCTCTCTCTCTCTCAACTGTTTCAACTTTCACAACTTTTCTCCTCATGCTTTTTAGATTGAAGATCAGTATTGGAAAGAGGCTATCACATTACAAAGTTGATGTCATTTCATTTCCATCTTTTCCCAATTCACCGGCAACATTTCGAGTGGAAAGCTTGGAATGACGCGCTTTAAAGTAAAAATTGAGGGAAGAAAAGCTATGAAAAAAGAGTTGAAGCTATATTCTCTCTCATCATCAAACTGCCCCATCAATTCACGCTCCGATGATCATTTTTTTTACTCAGACCTCAATCTCTTGATGCTCTTTGTTCACGCACACACAAATACCGACACAATAATAGCATCCGAGATTGTATCCAATTTCGTCAGATCGTTTCCTTCCAAAGAGAAGAGTTGCAGTGATTCTCTACCCAATCCTCCCTTCACTCTTCATTTATTCAACTTGTGCCTACATTTCATATTACGATACGATATCATATTGGCACACAAATAAAATGTGAGCAGAGAGCGCATATCGCTCGAGATGGAATAAAGGGGCTGTGAAGAACATAGATATAAACATAAACATGTCAGAATTTAGAGTCTTTACCTCGGAAGGAAAGGCACTATTTTTTTTCTCGGGAAATATTACTGGTTTTTGTTGGTTTATTCCTATTCTTTCTGCGGAAAAGGGAAAAAAGAGGTGGAAGAAGAGAATACACGCCCAAAAATATATGCAGAATGTAGTGTAGAGTCTGGAGCATCTTTCTTTCTCTCGGCACTCAGGCACCCACTCGATGCATTATCTGTGACCGGTCATTTGAGCGTAATGTCTTTCCCCCAAAAAAATAAAACTTTTCCTCATCCTCCATGTTTAGCTCACATAAAAATTGTAAAATAGCCGCATTCTCCTTGAATTGATGAGGAACTGGCTTTTTGAACAAGAGGGGAAGCGCAATAAATCAGAAGAGACATTGTGGCACGGCTCGTAAAACTCGTTACGGAAAAAACAAGAAGTGCGACTGAAAAAAGAAGAAGAAAAATAATGGAGTGCGCGTGGTGAAAGGAGGCCATCTCATTGCTGCTGCATTCCTATTCTCCCTCGCATATTATCCACATTCACACACTCGATCCTCCTTGCATCCCGATAAATCTCCACTGGAGAAAAAAGCCCGCTACACATAATGATTTTCGTCATTACCTCCGAAAAAAGCGCTTCCTCCATTTGTTGACTTATTGCGTGTGCTTGCTTCCCTTGCTTGGTGAAAATAGAAAAGGTATACGATTTGAACGTGTCCAGAAAGAAGGTGGAGTGCAACGGGTGCAACCTTTCCAGAGACGAAAACTATAAATTAAATGCATCTGTGCATTTATTGAAGCTGGTGTACATAGACAAATCCTCTTCCTTCGACCAAGTCGAAATGGACACTGACACGGCCTGCATGTCTGACTTCTCAGCCGGTACATCTGCATACCATTTCAAATTGCATCTTGCAATCTCCGAACAACGCAACCAAATACCGGTACACGCATTTTATGCCCGTCGCCGTCTGTCTCACCGTTCCACACGTTTTTCCATGAAATGGTGCATATATTGACTTTACTTGAGTCACACTTCAAACTTCAAGTACCAAGGCCGTAGAAAATGGACGCAGAAAATGCAGTGAGCGCTTTTTTTGGTGGCAATCAACTTCTGGAGGCTGCAAATGCACGTGATGCATCCCTGTCCGTATGATGCTTCTCCTCACTTCTCACTGCTCACCTCGTCTTTTTTTAAGTGCTTCGCTTGCCAACAAACTTTTTCCCTTCTCCAGGACGGGTTTTCCCTGTTGCTGTCCGAGAGACAAAAGGGAAACAACACATATACCTAAAAAGCAAATGTGTTCCTTTTTTCTCAAGAAAATGTGTGGTATCCCCTTGATGCATGTTCTGGTGTGGTGGGTTTGCTCGAGTTGCTCCTCACTTTCTCCTCATTCATAATTTATGATATCTTTTAAAAAGTTGCAGGAGTAAGTTTTCCTTCTCCTTCTCTCTCTCAAAGAAAATCCCGTTTTTGTTTTCTTCTCCGCATTAAGCGAAGACGCGGGAGCCACCATTCTTCTCTTCTCTCTCTCTCCTCTTAATTCTCTGGGAGCAGGAGCAGCTGAAATAAGTTGGCCAACTCATCTTGTTTACTCCGATATCCTTATCTTGGTTGAATCAGATAGCGTTTTTGTTTCTGACGTGAGTAATGCCACCAAGTTACTCCTTTTGTCGACCTTACTCCTCAGCCAAAGAAAAGCTAAAAATAAGGAGAACTCCAGAGTGTATTTATACTTTCTCTTTCCGTGTGCTCGGGGAGAGAGGGATATAAAAGATACACATTTTGTCCAATTGGATTGGTTATTTTGGGAGGGTGCGGTGGGCAAAGAAGCAGTAAAAAGCTTCTTGAAACGAAGGAGATGTGTGTGTTGCTTCCACTAACTTGTTAGTTTTAACTACTCGGCTTATCGAAAATGGGTTTTGGGAAGAATAAAAGGAGAGAGAGAGAGAGAGAGGGAGAGTTCTTCTCACTGCATTTCCTCCAGCTCCTCCCGCTGTTGTCTCTTGGTAAAATCTGTGAAACGCAAGCAAATTGGCTGATTAAGACTTTTCTCCAGTGGTTGAATGGAAGAGAAGAGCTCCATGCTCCAGGGGAAAAGGGAAAACAAGAAGAGTGTGGCAAGAAAACGCAAATCATCCAAAACAAGACGTTTTCATCTGAGGAAAAGCGAGGGTATCCTTTCACAAGGTCAGTCTTAACAATAATGTGTGTATGTCTCGCTCTGCGAAGTCATGGGGAATGTGGGCTCCTTCCAGAGAGAGAAGAGAGAGAGAGAAGCGGAAGGGGAAAAGAGCCTCGAGTGAGAGAATCTTCTTCTCTCTCAGAAACATGTGCCCCTTGATGTATGCAGGCGTGTGTATGTGTGGCTTTCCCGTAGTAAACAATGATTATAACCGGGCAACTTCGGGTACTTGTGTACAAAACGAAGGTCCGATCTTTTCTACTCGCTTTCCCCTCTTCTCCAGCAGCCACATGCCACTTGCCTGTTTTTATCCTCCGCAACATGTGCCAACGAGACGGAGGGACGTGTGTGTGTAGTAAAAGTGTAAGCTTGCTCGCATTCCTCGACTCCTGGAATATGTGCAAGGGTTTGGCCAAAGTTTATGTTTGGAAGAGGAGGACAGGCGGCTATGAGGCAGTGGAGTTATGTAATGGCTTGCAGGATGTAAATCTTTTCCGATGTACTTTCCTCTCCACATTATTTACTTGATGAAGTTGCTGTTGTTGCTCCTCCATCACGGTCTTCCTCGATCCGCTCTGCTTCCTCGCCCTCTCCTCAGTCTCCTCTCCAAACACTCCAAAATTCATCTCGTTATCTTTTCTCTATTTTTTCCAGAAAAGTTGCGTAAGCAAGAAAATAATGGTGCGGGCGCTGTGGGAGTCGCACACAATGTCCATGTCCTCTATTTTTTTCCTGCTCGAAAATCCCTCTCGTCGCACGAGTCTCGAAATAAAACGGCTTTATTTGGACAAATACTCTTCCTCTCCGCCAACACATGTACCTCTGCTACAGCATTACTTGTCTTCCTTTAATTTGCATGTAAACAAGAGAAATACACGAGTGGTTTGATGGCGGCAGGGATGCTTAAAAACTTGCCACTTTTATACGAGACTGCGGAGAACCTCGTGGGCCTTGCTCTCATTCCGACTTCGTTCCGGGACAGGATGAGAGCGACCACAATACAAATGCATTATGCATAATATGCTGGAGAAGCTGGAGAAGTGTACTGGAATTGGGGATAAAAAAGTGAGACAATTTCACATGCGCCCTGCTTCTCAAACTAGAGATTTGGATCAAACACAAGCGTTCTCACTTCTCCGAGATTGTGCTGAGATTTTGACGTGGGCGCAGGTGTCACTGCAAACTTTCTCTGTCACAGTGACATGCACTGATAAACCCCATTCCAGAATTTTTTCTCGCTCGTGCCCACGGGCAAAACACATTCCTTTTGAACTCTATTATCAACTTGACATAGATTTTTTTGGGAAAGCGTGAGTGAGTGAAGCAACGACGGACAAGCCTCTCGTTTGTTGGAGAGGAAGGGAGAAATCATGGAATATATTACATTCTTTCATCAACTCTTTGGTTTCCCATCACAAAAGGAAGATGATGGGCTCGGAGAAGATTGGGAGATAGGAGGACGACGTCGTCTGTGGAGAAAAGGAAAATCGATTCCCTTTGATTGCTCTTTCTCGCTGCGAGGAGAAAATATTCGCATATCTCTTCCTCCCTCGCCTCTCTCTCCCTCTCATCCTCTCTCTCATCCTCTCTTCATGTCGATGGCGAAGGGAAAACGTGAGCGGTAAAGGTGAAGGCTCTCTCTCAGCGCTCCACACTTGCACTCTCGCTCCTTCGGAACAGCGAGCGCAAACATTCTGCAAACGATGGTCGATGTTTTTTGAGACAATCCATTCCAATCTCTTCCCCAAACTGTAGACGCACGCCACACACTCCGTCTTGTCTTCATGCGAGAAAACATTGAGTATGGGAAGAGAGGATGTCAGAGGAGGAAAAATGCCTTTGATGTGGATGTGGCTCTGGCTTTGTGCCTACTTCCGTGAGGAGAAGAGGATAGAGCCTAAAGGAGGAATTCTCACGGACAACATAGGAATATGGGAGACTAATAGTCACTAAAAATATAAGCCCGAATCTATATGTCGATATGCACAAACGAAGAAGTTTAGTGATGCATCTCGCTTCTTGTGTGTAGCACGTGTAGATAGATATATAGGCTCGTCTTTTCAGCTGGGCACCACCACCTTCCACTTCCACCACCACCGCAATAATCCTCCATTGATGAATGATGACGGGAAATGCGGCTGGAGTTGAGACGGTAGATAGTTAGCAGGGATTTAGTGGAAAGCTCGTTCCAAGTGCAAAATGCACCTCTCTTTTTCTCCCACACCCGACTTTCGTTCAGTGACAAGGGATGGGAAGACGACGTGTGTGGATTTTTGCAGCCTCTGCGTGTCTCCAAAAAAGCTGGCAGCATGCTGGCTGATGACGATCTTCTCTCGAAGTTTGAAGCTATTGCATTATTCAGTGCTCTCGCTGGTCTCTCGCTATCGAGTGTCGATGGAGTGCTGGCAGAATGGAGTGTAGAAGATGGAGAGAGAGCTGAGGAAAGCGGAATCAGAGTAAAAAAAGAGATGCTGGTTGATGTGGTGCGAGAAATCAATAAGCCTCGAGGGAAGAAAGCATTGCTGGGATAGCTCTGATAGTGGAGGATCTTCCTTTTTCTTCTGACTCAAGTTGCTCTGCCAAGCGTGCATCAGCCCAGTCCCAGACTTTCACTCGAGAGAAGAGAAAAAAGGAGAAAAAACTCGACCAGGTCATTCATTCCATTATGCCATTGTCGACATCCGCAACGCGGACCGCTGGACGGCCAGTCACTAGTACATACAGCCTGGAGAGAAGAAAGGAAAAAAAATTGGAATGAGGAAGACGGGGAAAGTGACGACGGATTCTTGGATTACTGAATTTCATTGGATTCTCTCCTGCTCGCAGAGAAAGAGTAGAAGGAGAAGGACACATCTCGTCGATTTACAACTGATCGAGGAAACCATTGCCGAAGGTATTATTGCGCCTCTCAACACCAGGAAAAAGCGTCTCCCGCTCCGTTGCATCCTCCTCGCCCATTCTCACACAATCAATGTGCTGAATTCTATTTTCTTTCCATTTCATCTCATTCTGCCCGATTCTACTCACGAACAAAATACCCATTTCCAGTCATTCTATTCCAGCCAGATTCTTAAGCAATGGAGGAAGGGAGAAGAAGTACTTGTATCTATTACACAAACATTGTCGAATCTTCAACACGTACTCGCTTCCTTTCTCCGCTCCACCGTAGCATGATGCTGCTCCATACATCTAATACTAAAAACCCTATCCAGATTTTTCCCAGAGTATTTGTTCGTTCCAACATTTTGGAGCATTTTAATGCGGCTCTTAACTTCTCTGCACAAAATGAACCTAATCTGTTGTTGCAAAAGGGTGGACTGACTGGACTATGTCCCCATTTTCTCTGACTTGTGGAAAGACAACTGAAACTCTGCTGGAATTTGCCAGGTGAGGACAACCAAAAAGTCAAACGGAAGAGACTTTTTTGTGTGTGTGTGTGCGTGTGTCGCAGTCCAGTCCAGCCATGTTTGGTATCGAATGACGTTGAAATGCTGAAGGTAAATATGCATGTGGCAAAGTGATACTCTTGTTCCAACATTGCATCCGTTCCAAGCGGGTCTCAGCGCGTGAGCAAACATTGCGCCGACATGATTTAAGTGAGAGTAAACAGATATTAGGGAAGAGGATTATGAGGACATTTGCAAAAGGCATTTGCTCCACTGCTGCGCGCCTTGTGAGGTGTGATTATGCAGGATAGACGAGACATTATTCGCCTTCGTCCACATCGACATGTTTACCAGGTAGCCCCCCTCACAATCGACAAAGTAGACCGTGAGGAAAAGGAGATTGACAAAGTTAGACATGTACTTTTTTATATCTTGAAAACCTCAAGCGAGGAGTGGAGTAAGAACCATCTGAATATCGAGCGACTATATATGGTTGGATGTATGTGTGTGTATGTGTGCTCAGTTGAGTGGGCTGATGATGATGGGAGATGATGTATGAAAGACTGACAGTCTAACAAAATGCCTTTCTGCTCGCGCGAAATCGGACGATAAATCACCCCAGCTCGTTTCTCGCTGTTTAGAATAAGCAGGAGAGGAGTGCAAGTTTTTTTCACACGGGGAAAAAGCAGAGAGCTTAAGTGAGGCTTTAAGGGAAACAACGTGGCAAATTGCAACTATTATAACAAGACATTAGCACGCTAACTACCTTTCCAAAATTCACGAACACACACACACAAGCGAAGGAGAGAGAGAGAGAGAGAGAGAGAGAGAGAGAGAGAGAGAGAGAGAGAGAGAGAAA
>JAQFZW010000951.1:0-36986 GCA_034687055.1 Heteromurus nitidus | reverse complement strand
AACCCTCCCTCCAAGAATCACAGAATTTTTTTATATTCTTGGTTATGCGGTATCTCGTTATTTTGATACATCAATGGACGGCACCGTAACATATCGGGGGAAAATCGCTGCAAATAATGAATTTCATTGGTTGTTCACATTTCTATTACCATGATTATTTGGTGTTATACACAAAAATAATATAATGATAATGTTTCTAATTCTGGTGCATTGCACTCTCTTCTTGAAAATCTGAGATGTTGAACAAGTCATGCGTATATATGTTCGTTAGGGTTGAGAAACACCATATATGCGTTAGCCATTAGGATTTCCTTACTGTCAACAATATTTTTACTCTCTCGCAGCAAACAGCGAGAGAACCTGATTGTTCTTTTTCGCTGAAGGAGATGTACAATTAGCGACAACTTCCTTTTTTACATGTCACCTATAATTTCCCACTTTATATGAGAGTGAGAGGAAATTATTTCAAGCTGTATTTTGTACTTTAGAAATTTTTGTAGAACTATACTTTCATACGAATATAATAATATAATGCCACTGTATTTAATGTCGGAAGAAGGTAATTATCGTTAATCATTAGTGGACCCAGAGTCAATTTATAATTTTCATTTCCAAATGATAAATACGAGGTTTTACTGTGAAATTGTTGCAATAATTTTAGTAAACGTTAGCATAAAACTTCCTCCAAACAAGTTGGGGTTGAGATTCTGTCAGCACCACAGAATGACATAAATTTCTTTAACAGGGAGACTTGAGACATATTATTTGCCACTCCAAAAATAAATTCAAGGTTTTTGCTTGCATTATACTCCGATGAAACTGAAGATTGCAAACATCAATAGCATCTAAATCTTCGTTTCATTTTATGCATAATTCATGCAGAATATATCAACGCGACCTCAACATTCAAAATGATGACGATGGTCGTCTTGTAAGCATAATTTCTTATCGTTAGTTGCTCTACTCTACGTGTGTTTAATGCTCATAAAACAGGAAAACCATGTACGCTTACATAAATCCAGTGCGAAGTGCATGCAGTGATATGAGTCATGAACATGATGAATCTGTAATCTGTGGAGTAAAGTATAGGAAAAATTTGTTCTACTTTTTACTGACTTTTTCCATTTTGCAGTCGTCTGTCCAGTTTGATGTATAACCTAAATTCGCAATCAATTCACATAAATATTTGTAGAAACACCCAAGAATTTATGATTTTGATTGTATACTCAACGTATGTTCTATGACCTCAGCCGACTCCAGGTTAGGAATAGAAAGCCTTCATTATATAATTTTAGTTTTCATTTCAGTCGCTGTCAAGCATGAAATACAAGATTTAGAGTGCCATGAACAACTGCCAATTACATATGCCCACACTGCCTACATAAAACAACACATGTTATTTGCAGATTAACGTTTTTTGTAGATCAGTGTTTCTTACAAGTATGGAGTGTTCCATTGATAGACGATTCGATTTTCTACTACTTCAAACATTGACATATAATGAGGGTCTTGCAAGTTGCTAAAAAGTGAAGCATATTTTTGTGATTTTTGTGTCTCAAGGTGTTTTACTGATAGTGTAGATACTTATGTATATTATATGCCTAAGGCAAAAATATGCACATGGCTCATCAGCACCTAGGAGCACGCATTACAGCAAAAAAACGCAGAAAACCCCACAACAGAACTCTGTGTTGATATTCAAGTGGTTCGGTCTACTGTTATGCATTTTATCAGAAACAGATGTAATGCTAATGCTACTAGCCCATTAAGATTCACTACGTAACTGCTGATTACCTCACGGCATGCGAGAGAGTAACATCCCACTATGCACTATGCAAATATACACAGTTCTCGTACTCAATTCAATAATAGATGCTGGTTGGTAATAACTAACGTAAAAAATACAAGATTGCCATTATATTCTTGAAATATGTTGTATACAACATACAACATGCCTTACATTCATCTCCGCATGATGCATTATAGCACACTCATTCATATATATTCATTTATTCCTGCAGCTTCTCCTTGTGCATAAACCCTAGTTATTTATGATTATTGCAATTTGCCCATCATAATGTACCCTTTTTTCATAGCAGCCAGAAGCAAAACTTTGGCTTTTAGACGTAAACGATGGGATGTGATATGCGATCCCAGCTCAACATGGTTACATAGTGAAATACGCGTAAACTTATGCCGTAGTTTATTATAAACATAGTGTATTCGCACAGTTTCAGAAGCTCGAAAGCTTCTGCTGCTCTCATTTTTCCCATATTGTACACGGCTATATTCGCAAGGAGGGTCTGTGTAGTTGGTTTTTTAGAATTGCATGAAACTTGTCAGTAATCTGCCGAAGCTAAAATAAGTCATTTCCATAATAATTATATTCTTTAAGAATCCGCTCAAGTTTAAGAAGGTAGGATATATGTAGTTTATTATCACATTACTGCAGTATGCGTTCTTATCGTTTTTTCTTGGGTGGCTGATTTGTTCTTTTGAAAACACTACGATGGCCTATTGAACTCACTGGTTGCAAAAAAGAGAAATAAAGCTTACCGCACCACGACAAGCGTAAGATGCGCATCGCTGTTGTATGAAGAAATGTGATATTCAACGCAGAAAGCATGGTGCATATAATACAATCCACAAGTTTTTGTGTAGTCTACTAGAAAATTATTATGAAGAGGAAAATTTACGATTTTACTCTCTCTCCGATAGTTTTTCTTCTTCTTCACTTGAATTGCCAACTCTTTTGTGTGCCTGTTCCCCTGCTTCAAATTACACAGTCTTCAATTGGCAGCTTTACAGCGTTGATTTAGTTGTAATTTCTCTGTGACTTGCGAAAAAGTTAGATGTAGGTGAATGTGTTGCCCTTTCCTGAGTCGAGACACTTTTTTATTACGAAGTGTTTAGTTTATGGCCACAGTGAAGTGGGTGTTCAAGTGTGAAAGAAAAATTGTTCCTTTGTTCGAAGTGAGACAAGAGCAATGCATGGAAAATTCGAATGTATATGTAATTCACTTTGCTCTCTCAGAGATTGATAAGTTTGGTGGATGTGTCAACTTGGACTATTTGGGGATAATTAATATTCTTTCATGTCTCCTGTCCGACCGTCATGTTGCCACAATCTAAACTTGGCTGCGAGCCTATGTTGCGTTGTGTGAACATGTCACTGTGTCTTACAATATATTTCACGGACAAGGAGACACGAAATGTGTAGCTTTGGCAAATGATAACCAGTTATACATGCATACTCGAATGGAGACATGTAAAAATCTTTGGAGCACACATGTGAAACGCATGTGGCGATTGCAACAGCTGAGAAAATTGGCTACATAAACCAAGATTACGCAAAGCTTTACCTCGAAAACATCACACTTGCCAAGTCTGTTGCAGGGAGAACTATGTGTACTTGTGCAGTCCGATGAAAATTGGGAATCTCTGTTGGTATTATAGAACCCATGTATGGTCAAACGTTTTTAGCTCAGGTTAAACTTGTGCTAATAATGACATGAACTTGACAGAAAATGCACGCACTAGCGCAGCGTGTGGTGGGAACGTGACAACAAAATCAACTAATCATTGTAAATTACCTGTCGTAAGTATAAAAAACCATATTGCTTCGGACTTTCTCTGGATTTCCGACAGCACGAAGCACGACTTTACTCACTCAAAAATAAATCTGATCAGAAAGACTTATCACAGTTTTCTAGGGTGCGTAGATCATATTCTGAAAAGCCCACATACTCACGTATATGCATAGTTTACTCTATTCTCTCTGTCGCTTTTCCAGCCGCAACTATGCTTTGTGTACCCATGAGCTAATACAGCTCATCTTTGGACAGATAAGAGCGCACGCTTCCTCCTGAATTAGACAAAGGGTACGTGACAAGTGCTAATCGAAAGCGCCATTTATCAACGAATTATTTTGAAAGAATTAATACCAGCAACTTTACTATGCGTGCATACAAATGCCATATGCACAACTTGTCTTGCGAAATTCAATTGCATCTTTAAAACTACAGAGAGGCATTAGTTACTTGTGAGTAAGCTCAAACTTTTCGTTTTTACACTGTTTCGTACATCTGTTTTCTGCACTTTGCGTATTCATTTCATGCTCAGCAACTCAGCGCTCTCAACATGCACATAATCTGATGTGATGAACGGCACTCATGATTTATTATATTGTGTGCGCCTTGTTTTGACCAAATATTTATCATCACGGATGCAGTGTTCTCCATTTTCTGAGTTTTTCATTTCAAATGAATTGTCTTAACGTTTACCAAATTATCATGCAACATATAATACTTAAAAAGTATAGGATATTGATAAAATTCTTTTGGTCCTGAGTCCTGACGCATATGCACTTCATCAACAGCATACATATTCCTCCAGCAAAGTTTGAACAAAAGCAGCAAAAGCTAGAAAAATGTTAGTAAGAAAATATGAAAACTCGAGTCATCCAAATATTTAGTTTTAAAACATTGCCATCAAGTTCAATCAGGCTGGCGATGGTAATGCTGTTTACCTAAACAGTACAATATAGAGAGAATTCACAACATGCCAAGAGGAACAGGAAATGCCAAAAAGTGCCACAGTTTATAGCAAATCCGAAGCACAAGGAGCAGGCTAAATATAGGCTTGGCCCATCTTTTTAAAAATAGAATTCTTCGCTCATACTTTTTACTTGCTTCCAGTAAAAAGCACTGACTTGAAATGTGTGTAGACTCATCGTCAGCTTTATACTATAAGTACCAAAGTTTCCAATAAACTGTTTGTACAACCAAAATCTCCTCAACTTCTCCCAAAGTAATCTGTATGCCAAATAAGCTGCAAGCCTTGCTGTGTAATATACATCCTTCCGTCTTAAATTGGATTTATCCGTGAATTATTCAAAAACACCAACAGCACAAACTCGCAGAATTCACTGAAACAGGTACATTGTACAAGCCTGAAGCATGAACATACAAATGTGAATGCTCGGCAGAGGTTGGACAATCCAGGATTTTTGCAATCCAAATTCTGGATTTGGATTATGGATTTGGAATCCAAATCCAAATCCACCCTTTGTTAATTTGGCACTTTAATCCACAATCCAAATCCACGCTTTTTCGTCTTAAGCCAAATCCATAATCCAAATCCACTTTTTGGAGCCTGGATTTGGACTAGGTGCGTGTATAAATTACAGCACCAAGAAAAACTTGTGCACCGAAATATACGCTACTAAATATTGCGTATACTTAGTTTTATGAATACTTTATCATGTGACTCCATTCAGAGACACCGTTTCGTAAGCTTTCCGAAGTGAATGAAGTGCGGAATCATGCCTTTCATTCACTCCTAGCCTCATTTACATAATCCAACCTCACAATCCACGTCTCAGAATTTGAGTTCAAAAAATCCATAATCCAAATCCTGGATTTGGAGTGCATGAATCCAAATCCATAATCCACAATCCAGGATTTGAGAACAAATATTCCAAATCCACAATCCAAATCCATACTTAACAAAGCAAAATCCAGAATCCATAATCCACCACTCAAAAATGTTGGATTTCCTACCTCTGATGCTCGGTATATGAAAAGGCAACATTACTAGATCACAGAGGAAGTCAAATTGCTTACGCACCCCTGCGTAAACTGTATATAGGGAGCATATATATGAAACAATGATAGAATCCAACAAGGTGACTTGTAGTGGTTGCAATCATTTGTCAGCATTTGGGCATTAGATTTCAGCGGATTTCCGTACAAGTGCTATGGAAAGTCCACATTATCGGTCACATGTGTTACAGTTTCTTTAGACTCTTGAATACTAGATTTACTCATCTTTTTGTGAAGTTTCTCTAGCATATTATCTCTTGCCATTCGTTGAAGTCATTCGTGCCCTTGTCTTCTTTAACGGTTGGTTAGACAAGCCAATTCTTCATGTATCTACAGTTGCGTTGTTGGTGTTCACAAGATGAACGAACGTCTCTTCGAAAGCTACACATGTATGACATAATAATGACTTCTCTTCTATAAGCACAGTGTTGTGCGGGTGGTAGCAGTGAGGTTGTTGCCAGTGGCTTTTCCCGTACTCACACACAACAACCGATAGAGTACCAGGCTTCCCACCTAATCACGTTAATCATTGGCAAACGAATCCAATAGTTATATGTACTTTTTTGCATACAGAGACAGGGAAACAGGAGTCACGTTTTACGGTAAACACCGAATTGCCACATTGAAGTTTGAAGAGAAAAGACAAGGCGTTCGCAGAACACGATGTAGGTTTCGAGACCGAAAGAGACGTGTCTATTCGCCATCCATCCGTCAGTCATTTCCCGTCAGCTATGCAGAATAATATTATTTGCCTTGCTTACCAATTTACAAGGGTTAACGAAATAAGTGAATTGAATTTTCGAGTATCACGGAATATCCCCAAAAGTTTCCCTAGTTGACACACCGACCACAAGTGAATTTGAGCACGATTCAAGTTTGTAGCTAGTAGTAATCGGATTATTATTTTTAATTATAATCCCAAGTGAAACATTTTCGAAATCTTCAGCGAACTTTTTTACTACTGTAATTGTCTATGATCGACCGGGTTTGGTATTATTTTTGTGAAAAGATATCTCACGAGCTTCCACATTTTCTACACAGTGCAATTATTTTCTGTATTAATTATAAAATAAATGAAAGTTTTGTAAAAAAAATTGTAACGCTTTACGAAAAAGTACAACCAAAATTCGCAAGCGTAACATCGTGTGCATCCTCACTATTCCTCACTCAAGTTCATCTCTGCAAGAGTGAACGCCTCAGCGATCTTCGATTCACTTGCGCATCAGCGGCAAAAGTGGCTCAAGACAGAAAAGTGACCGCATGAAATCAGCGAAGAGTTTACGATTTTATTACGCGAAGCAAGATTTATTGTGTGCCCATGTTTAAAAAGGGTAAAAGCAAAATGCCGGTTGCGCAGCTGAACTTGGATATCATTCTAAAGGCTGACAACAGGAGTAGGAACGTTCCCAGTGGGTCAACAACTCCGGTTTCAGCAGAGTCAGTTGGTGGTGCCGTCAATAATTCTGACCGTTTAAATAATAATAATCTATCCGTAGCCACCAAGAATCGAAGTCGCAATGCTGCTGCTGCTGGGAACCTGAAAACGCCCCGCATTGGTATGCAAAATACGTCTCTCCATTAGATTGTGTGTTTGTATGTTTGTGATGAGATGACTATCATCTTGTCTTTTATCACGAAGGGGCAACAATGACTCCTTTCTTTCCAGAGGCTGCTTTTCGCTTTTAACACGCTCAAATTGTTACAGTTTACGTTGAATGCACTCTTGCAACAACCGGCGTGGCAGGAATATGTAAGCAAGTTGTACGAAAAAGTAGGGGAAAACTGTTTCAAGGGCGAGTCGCAGGTATACATTCACAAGAGTCAAGTTCTCCCAAGATGAGCGGAGTTTCCCATTAGATAAGGTAGATTAAAGTGGCAGGTGCACACATGTTCAGAGTCAGCATGCATCATACATCACTTACGATTCATGTCGTAAACCGTTCCTCTATCTGAGATTTTATGCATTGAATTCAATGAAAGCAGGCAACATGAAAGTTTGCGTCATTGCGTCAAATGGGCTGGGGTAAACTGTCTCCTATGCATATTGCAGAAGTGATCTTGATCTTGGTTCGCCCGTCTGCTAGAATACATCTTTTGAGTATTTGGAAATGAAATAAGAATATTCTGAGTTTGTTAAACTGCTTAATAATACAAGAGGGATTGAAAACAATATAATTAATACTTTGAAGATATAATTACAATTTTAATAAAATATAGAAAATTAGCATTTCAAATGGAATCCCATTGGAAAGTACGTACTTATCTTTCTGATTTAATAAAGCAGTAGTAAATGCAACAGACAGAAAAGTTTTAATTTATTTTTGTCCAGAATGGCAATTATGCTGTAGGGATATCTCTGACTCTAGACAATCATTGTAATTGTAAGGCACAAATTTGGCAGATTTGTGCGAGGATCTTCAATTTTTGCTAATTTCGTCTCTTATCCCCGAGTGTATGTTTTGGTGTACATGTAAAAACTTGCTAATGCTTGTCGAATATAATTTCCTTTCCTCAAGCTCTCTCGGAGCACACAAGGTCTACATTGATCTGCCATGGATTCATGGAGTGCAGAGTGCGTGCATACGTTTGTATAAACTGTTGCAGCTTAAGATGACAACTAGTAATACTACTACTGTAATAGTATATGCCTGCAATCACCACCTTCAACATTTTTTGCGTTCTCCCTATTTCCGGAAATTTAGAAAGCACAAATGATAGATTCCAGATTCCATGAATTCTCAGCTTTGCTGTTGATATTTTAATTTATTCCTTTCAACTTTAACGTTTTTAATCAGCTGTCAGCCACCATGGGATGGTGATAAAAAGTAGAAGTCATGTCCCAGTTGAAAGTTGAAAATCGAAGTTCGATAGAAGTAAAGTGCATTCTCCCGAAATTGCCTCCACTTGCTGCCTCAATCATTAAAGGGTGAAAAACAGAGCATGGACAAACAGTAAAAAATGATAACGTGACTGTCGCAAAATTTTGTTTGGCAGTTGCAGTAACACTCAAAATTTACGTATCTGCTCTTCCCTGAAGTGAAGGTTGTTTACGTGTTTCCTTTTCCAAAAAATAACTCACAATCAGAAGATCACTTTCAAAAACGTATATAGGGATTCGCATTCGTACTGGAACGTCTTTCGATTTATATCGCACCGTTCACGGGAACATTTCATGGGTTTTATGAACCGAAACTACATCATTTCTTCTCTCCTCTCGTACTCTTTGTGAAGTGAAAGGGAGAATTAATGCGCCTATTTTTGAAGATATACGAGATTAGAATTTGCTGGCATGATTTTATTGGAACAGAGAAACTGAAACACATATGGCACAGCTCTGTAATGTTTGGAACGTATCCCATCAGCTTCCTCATCCAAAAAATTAATTCGAGGTTATATCAACAAACGAGCTAATGAAGTACGTAAGCGAAGTACTGACAGCAGCTCAGTGAATGACTAACGAAAATAGTGTGGAAACGAAATCTTGATTTGTTTCTACATCGAAAACAAGCATTATATTGTTGCTACCAGACCAGAGCTGGCTATACTAATCTCTGGACATGTTACTACTGACCCTGTTATTGTGAAAATTTAGGTTTTCATTGTTTGTGTGTATGTTCGACACGATATTTGTATTGGCATCAGTACATGCGAGGGATTTCTGTGGTTATGCTCTCGCTTTAAGCTTGTACCTCGTGAAAGGAACGGAAATGTTCCCAATCGAAAAAACGCCTACCTGTTACCAGAGGCAGATTTCATACATAATCCTTCCCTCTCTCACAAAAAAGCTGACTGACTGTCCGTGTAGAAATATGAAGGTTTGCCAAGTCAACGTCCATGATCTACTTGTTGAAATCCTGTCTGCTCTCCCTCTCTCTGTGGAATATCTAGCCGGTGATAATGAATGAACGTGTATATATTCACAAGTTGTTTTTCACTTGTTGGCGTTTACATTCGAATGTAACTACATGTTCGTCGAGAATGAGCTGCCGTGTGGACGTGGCGGATGACAGTTAAGGCCCAATTCAATTCAAATGAGATTATGAAGGGTGTAACCTGTATTTTATGAGTATCATTTCCCATTTCACTAGTCCAATGTCCAGCCTTTAAAATCCCCTCTTAAAACTAATGCATTCATCGTTCTGCAATCGCTGTGCATAATTTGAAAGGGATCATAATAATGTGTTCATTTTGTATTATGCTGAACAGAGGGAGTTTTCTTGTCAGATTTGTTGAAAACGGTCCCGTCTTCAATTTCTTTGATTCGTGCACGTTTGTAATATACTCGAGCTGATGGCTGCATAATGTGTTGCTTGACATGAATAAAATGCTCGTAAATACATCCACTGAATGGCCACAATCAAGTGTAGAGCAACGAGCAACAATGACCACTTTGATCAATTTAATAATCAATTTAGAACGAGTTTAAATGAACGTTTTTCCGAAACAACGGGTTGCATATTTAAACTGAAGCATAATGATTGCTCCGTTCTAGTGAGTTTATTTTCCTTCCAAATGTTATCGCAGTTTTCTAATGGAAAACTTGCGTGAAATATTTTATGACTGACGCCCATGAATATATTGCGTCGCGTTGCCTTATAACTTACTGAAAGAAGATTTCAAAAGGAGTCTCAAAATAATCTAACCAGGAACCTTCGTACAATCGTAAACCAGGTGTATCAGTAAAGCCTTCCTTTCCAGGTTCCAGGCCCCACCCATATTATGCATCCTTTGCAAGATTAGAGAAAATCAATAAATTATATTGACAGGGTTGATACTTAAATGTTTGTGATTAGCCGATGACTCTAAACACGTTTACAATACATTTACAATTTATAACGACTTTTGGCTCGTAACGACTTCCCTGCGTGATCATTTTCCTTTTATAGAATCAGTCCACGATAGTATACCCAAAGAATACATAATTAGTTTATCTATGAGTATACCTACTGACAATATATATATATATATTCATTCATGCATTGTGAAAATGTACATGTCGCAAGAAAATCTCCGATTTCAGTTGCAGTTTCAAACGGTGTTTTTATAAAAACAATAGCCGTGTACGGAATCTCACGGGGAAGTTCGCAAGTATCGGAAGTTTGAAAGTGGGGGAAATGAGGGAAAGATTTGGAGGTCTCTGATTGGCTCATTGGTTTCCCCAGTGCCTTCCGCACTTCCGCATCGCAAACCCATGTATGAAGGGAAGGGAAAGTGTGAAACATTGAAATCAACAATAAACTATTGCAAAGCAACACCAGAATGAAGTACTGCAGGATCCATCTCCCTCGCACACCCTACCAACCAATGCATCTTTCTGTGTGTACATGCCCAGCGAACGGGGCGACGTGAAACAGCCTCCAGAAACAGAGGCGTGTTTGAATGAAGCAGTTGTGAACCAAGTACTTGGAATATTTCCAGTATCACTGCTTTTCGTCAATTTGTAGTGCAACCCGTTAGTTTTACAAATTGACGATGCACAGTTATGTTCAACTATATTTATGCTATTTTTTAGTGGAAGTTGCATGTTTTTTGGATGAGTGATTCCAAAGATAAATGCATGCAAATGTAGTTGCCATTTTTCTAAGTACATACGCTGTACAGATAAGGCTGAAAAATCGCACACGGACACACGATCGGCCGGAGGGAGGGACGGACGGGCTTTCACTGCATATTCATAAAGTACCTGCAGTACTTAATAAAATGATTTTGTAACCATGTGGACAAACAAAATATTTTGGTGATGCATTTAAACTTTCGAACTTCCACCGATTGGAGAAGGTCGGCCAGTTTCCTTTCACGAAAGTAGGGGAAGGGAAAGTTATTTCCCCTTCCCTGTGGAAACTTTCCGATAAATATCGTACATGGCTAATTTCTTCTGTGGATCTGTGGCTTACGACTATGGCTATATTTTTATGCGGGTGATTTCGCCAATGCTATATAATGCTTCTGCTTGTACTAAAATGTCGGAAGTGTGATTTTCACTGCACAAAATAATTTCGTATTCAATCGTGATCAATTCTGTTGAACTGTATTCACTACTGTTTGTGGAGTTGCAGGATTGCTCACCTTTATTACTCGATTTATGATTTTGTGGTTTGATTTGCATGCATATAGTTTTTTATATTTTGGTAAACCCAATTGGTCTATTGATATTGATACTCTGTGGAATTTTGTAATCCCAAAAAATAAGTTTCCCTGAAGTGCACAGCACGAGTTCGACTGGCGTCATCAGTTGCACAGTGCACGTGTGTGTCATAAAATACAAAGTTAAAATGTGTCACGTTGTGTAAAATGTAAATGTGTATGCTTTAAGGACGAAATATATTTCTAAAATCCAAAGTTCAGCTTTGCATGAATTCGATTATCCTTCCCAATCCGAGTCTCGTTAAACATGCACAGAGAAAAAATGTTTACGATTGCAATGATTATTACCGTGGCATGTTTTAACCAATCTCTGACGACACTGCCGAATGATGAAACTTTGAGCTCTGTTATACTATGTCAGCAGGAACGAACACGCATGAAGCATCGACAAGGATGATTGAGTAGAAGTGATGTGTGAAATTTCATAACGTTTTGTTTATTTTTTCTTTGAAACAAGATGTTTGAAGTAGCCTATATAAATTGAGGAAGTGACACTTAGAAATACACCACGCGTCTACTCATCTACCATAAAACTTGAAAATATATTTTTTGCAAACAGCAGTCGAATTTGTCACCAATCATTTTTTGTGGATCGACAGTTTTGGAAGCTCTAAAGGGTTTTATAAATTCAAAACCAAACACCTTTGGATTTCTGACTGTTCAACTGCGTTATACCAATCATCGTCTCTAATTTGTAGGGTGCGATAGTTGAGGTGGGTGCCATATAAGTATATTGGGAGAAAGCCACAAGATGAATATGAAATATTCCTTCGAAAGTGAAGAGGTTTGTTCTTTACAGAATTTCTTGTGGTTAAAAGTATGCGTTCACATATGCAGATACGATTTCCTGTTATTGTGGGTCCACTCACATTTTCCTCAACTCATTCTGAGGAAATCTTAAGTACAACGACTGCGGACTGCGTTAGTTTAAGTGTAAGCTGAATCTGAAAATTCCCACGGTCACTCGGAACAACTTCTTAGGAAGGAGAAAAAATGTTCACTCATATTACTAAAAATGAAAATCAACTAGGTCCTTAACACTGGTTCTGGAGGCACTACCGCAACAAAACAAAAGGGGGAAGCTTTATAAATTCGCCTAAGCATTTTATGAAGGTGTAGGTGTATAGCAGATAAAAAATGCCATATAAAATACCATATGTGATAAACTTACTCCCGTAAAAAGCATCAGAGCAAAGGTATTAATTTGAGAGAAGTTGCCCAGTATTTTTTACTGGTGCGGTGTGAACCTTGTCTTTCTGTCGAGTCAAATTGACTGCCTGTACCAGTTGGTCGTTCGTGGGTACAGGCAGGGAGATGAGTGAGTAAGTTGCATTATATGTATTCTCTTCAGTTTTCCCTTGCGGCAACGGAAGTCAAGGGTTTGTATGTATATAATCATTACGCATACGCAATACATTTTTATGCTATACAATATCCTGCGATGAGTGAACAACCAGTTGCATATTATATTTTTGTGCACTGCACACTGAATGCACATGTAAAGTAAATGGCCTTAGGAACGTATTTGTCATGAAATGGTCTTCCATTTCTGCTTTTATGCAACAGCCAGAACCTTTGTTTCGTCTCGTGTTACACTATACATTTTTTTTGATTTTTACAACCTTTTACTCTTCTGTCCTGTATTGTTGGATGTCACGGGAGTAAGTACACTAGTCATTATTCAATTAGTAATATGAGGCACAGGTGAAGCACTCTGGATTTCATTGTTGAGAAGGAGAGCACCCATGAAGGAGCCTTCCTATGAATAGAATATTTTTTGGTTGTTATCACGTAATAAAGGGATAGATATTAAAAACATACTAGAAATTCGTGTGCATTGACACACATAATGCCGCCTTCCACCATTGTTATCCTCCAAAGTTGAGCTAGAACTCATGCAATAGAAAATTTCAATGAATTCAGTGTTGCTCATTTACATTGTGTTTACCGCTGACAGAATAAGACTGAAATTTGTTGGGTGATGAAGTGTATATTTGGTGTGGTCTAAGGTTTGTGCAATTCTTAGTTTCATCTTTTGAGGCTTTTACCAATACTTATACTTTAGTTATGTGTAAAAAAACCGTCCCGTCCAAGAAATGGGATGTCGTCACAATCCTGTTGTGTAATATTTAACAAGTGGATGCTTTGTTGTCTGCATGTATGTACTTGCGCATCATCATGACCTGGTCGTGTATTCTCTTTCACAGGTGTATGGGCGCCAGGTAGCACGAACGCAGATTCGGAACCAACTAGTCCGAAGCAACCAGTGAACAATGTAGCGAGTAGTAGTTGTAGCGATCTACCCAACTTGGAAGAAGGCTCTATTCCTCCCGTTTGGACTCCTCCAAGTGCCCCTAGTCCTTCAAGTCAGAGAAAGTTTCGGCCTGTCAACTTTAACGTGCCTGGTTCACCCACAAGCTCGTCACCTCGTACTTTGTCTTTAGTAAGTTACATTTGAATTAATCCTCAGGGAAAATATTTTTTTACGATCAATATTTTGTGTTTTATGATATTGTTTTGTGCTGTTTTGAAGGATCGTTCAAATTCTTCACCGCAGCTACCCACAAAACAATTCCAGACGCAGCAAGAACCCCATCGAACAAAGTTGCAGGCAAGCGTATCCGTAGCAGAACCAAGTTTAGCAAACCAACAGGAACAGAAAGAGATTGTCAGCAGTCCAGAACAAAACGATTACTCAAGTAGATCGGATTCCATTTATCAGACGTCTTCTGGATCTGTGAGTGTAACTCTAAACCAGAATAGCAGCAGTAGTCAGTCAACTGTAAGCTTGCCAAAATACCAAAGTCCTACGGTTACACTTCTTCAAAAAGCCAGAGGTAAAAATACTAATACATGAACTTATCGAATTCCAAATTCTTTAAAATGAAGAGCTCAAGGGTTTATTGTAGCTGATTGAGGGGGCAATTGTTTTAACGAAAATCGTCACTGGTACAAGAGAAAATATAAGCATACAAAGTAGATGTACGAAGCCACATGCACGTACTGCCAAAACCTGAAAACATATTTCGGAATTTTGCATTTGGCTTGGATATAGGCTGGGATCGTTTTTCAGATTGATTACTAGCTCTAGTAGCTCTTTGTTTTGTCCTCTTACTTGTACTAGCTCGTTTCCCATAAATTGAGGAAGGAATGCTTACAAACTACATCAAGTAAAGAAGTTCGAGTTCACATGAAAAATTGAAATCAAAGATTTCTATACAGGTTCTTAAAGTTTAGCGGATTTGGGGGAGTAGTGTGAAGTCAGCATATTTAAATGTAATGATTGACACATCCTGAGTGTATGAATAATGAAATTGGCAGATGAACAAATTTTTTGAGTGAGAGCTGAGAGTGATGACTCGTACATATTATTTCAAGGCGCTTCGTTTATGCCCAACTCTTTGTTGAATAGTAAAAGATGGGATGAATATTGTCTCCTTTGGATGTCTATTTTAAATAAGCACATCTACGATTTATGAAACTCGCAGGTGTAACAACAGGAACACTGTTTAGGGCTTTAACGTGAAGGTCGCGGTTTCATATAAACGACATTTTTTCCAAAGAAGATATCCACATTACTTTTTATGTGATGGGTTTTACAGAAGGACAGTTGCCAAAAGGCGCCCGTTATTTGGAGCAGAAGCAACAAACTCCGCCATCTGCAAGAAGGTCGGACCGTGGAGCAGTTCTGGTAAATAAATCGGGAATTGGGTCTAGTTCAAATTCTGCTGCTGGACTCTCACTGAATTTGGAACCAAGTACTTCTGGTAAATTTCTACTGAAAATAAGAGTAAATGTCACGTGCAGATATTTTGCTAGGAATTAAAGAAATATTACACTTTTATTTCGTTTTTAGTAAGAGACGGGACCAGTCGAGTCACGGAAAGAGGAGGAAAAGAGTTTGAAGGAATTGGCCCCATAACTCCAGGTGTTCCGATTGCAACGAAACCCGTAAAGATATAGATTTTAATAATGTTATTTTTATACGAATTATATTAATCATGTCACCTAATGTCGGAAATTTTTCATAGGCAATCCGAAGTGAGCAGCAGCACCAATGGTACAAACGTATGTATGAGTCGCTTCACGTGGAAAGACCACAAAGAAGAGGTAAGTTTTCTGGAAAATATAACAATTTGATCAATTAAAATCATTTTTTGGCAAAAATACAATGTTATACTTGGGTCAAAGTTACATTCTGCAAAAACTGCTGTATATCCTTCATACCCATGTAATTGTTTATAATACCAGCCCATGTTTGCTAAATGTATTTTAAAACTATGTTGCTATCTTTGTTTGTTTCAATGAACAAATATGTGCAATCTTTCCCCAACCCCTGAATAATGTTCCCACTGAAAATACGTAACGAAATTGGACACACACGGATTCAGATTTTATGACAGTGAAGTACAAACGCAAAGGTGATTTGTGTTCTATCCATCCCGGTTTTTATTGTGTGCGAATTTGATTATCTTCTGTGTTTGTACCTGAATCTTTTCAGCACTAAAATTCAGTGATTTTCTTTGAGTGTTCTAAAACAAACTAATAAAGCAGACGTAAATAGTTTAGTTTAGTTATATTGGGTGAAACTGTGATTATGTAATGTCAAAACTTAATTAAAAGTAAATTATTTCCCTGGACATTTCTCTAGGTCCTCCTCGTCAACTTCATGTTGGACATAGTGCGGGACACTATTCAGAGCCTGAAGGTTACGAGTCGGATACGTACGCTTACACAAAGTATGCTACTCTAGACCGGAGAAAGCCTACGGATAGATACTCCGAGTCAACAGATTGCTTTTCTCCAAGTCCATCAACTCCTAACTCGATTTTGTCTCCAACATCGTCGTGTCCTCCTCCAGGGCTTCGTTTTACACCTGGTCGCATTGAAGATTATACTCCAGGAAATTCCTGTGTCATTGCAAAAGAGATTAGAAAACACAAACCTACCCTGCAGTGGTAAGTGTTGTGTAAAATTGGATCGGAAACTGGATGACTTTCGGCTAATTTCAAAATTGTTAGTGTGGCAGACGTTTAATGTTTTCTGAATTGAATATTTGCATATTTAACAGGGCTTTGGGGTCAAGAGATTTGGGATACGAGAGTGATTCCAACCTTGTTCTGAGAAAAAGAGTTGACGACGACAATGAGTTTAGGGGTATAAAATCCCCTCCACCGCCTCCTCTCAGCCCAGCGGAACAACGCCAAATCTACGTGGAAATCCAAAAGGGAGGAGAAGTTCCTTTGAAGGGGTTAAGGAAGCTCGCTCCAGAAAGACCGAAAGGTAGATACCATTTTCATTTTCGCACCTTATTTAGTATAACCGCAAATTGTAAACTAACGGATATTACGTAACTGTTCTTAACTTTTTGTTGTTAAATGCTTTTTAATTGCACCTCCAATAATTTATGGTAGGGGTTATCTGCTTAAATGGCTTAATGCTTTCCATTGCT
The DNA here is from genome assembly GCA_034687055.1 of Heteromurus nitidus. NCBI lineage: Eukaryota > Metazoa > Arthropoda > Collembola > Entomobryomorpha > Entomobryidae > Heteromurus > Heteromurus nitidus. Next base: position 19,787 of record JAQFZW010000951.1, on the reverse strand, counting down.
TCATGGTAATAACAAGGCTTTATATGCTTACATCTACTACCCTATACTAAACTCTGGTTGGGAAGGGAAAGTATACACTTAAACACTTATCACTTAATCCCGTGATTAGTAGTGAACCCAATTTTAAACAAAAGATATTACCGGTTTAACAAAGAATATGAAAATGGAACAAGAGTTAGTATTAACAATGAATATTGAAATTAGCTTACCAAGATAATTGTCAAGATTATTTGTAATGTAATGCAAATTGAAACTAACATCGAAGAAACAACGGCTATCTGGTCCCAACAATAACTGATAACTTACGTAGTATAACGAAAATTCGTATTTTAACTAATAATTTTGTGAATGTGAAACTTCATAATGGTACAAAAAGTTGTGCTTTATGTCCAAGAAATGGACGACAAATGACCTGAGGATTACGACCTTCGACATGACGTTTAGGCTCTCAACCGGTAGTATTTACTTCATGCTGCACCTTTTCTGCATTGCACACACACCTCCTTCACAGAACGCTTGTCACTTTCGAAAAATTGCAAGCATTCGGATGAGATCTGTATATGATTATTCAACTGAATATATACCGTCTTCTGATTCTGCTCGATCATGCAGTTGCATAGACCATTTCGTCGTGCAGTACATGGCCACAGTAGAGTATGTTCATCTGGGTAATATATATTTCACTTTTTCATTATCTTCTTCTTTGGGTAAAGGGTCCTATATTCTTGGTTTCACCAATACTTGATGGGAAGCAAAAAATATTGAAACAAATCTGACTTCTGGATTTCCCGTGACACTCTCTCTCTAGACTCCTGGCTTAGTCTCCTTCGGCAAAAAGTGAGAAACATGCCAGCCTTTGAGGACATGAAGAAGTCTATTCCCTTTAGAAGGGGAAGGTCCGGATCTCCTGCAAATTATCGATCTGGCAGCCCAATTTGTAAAAGTCCTCCACCTGACTCTAAGGTGGCACTATTGCAAGAGAGGATACAGGAGAAGATCAGACGTTCCAACTCTGATTTGAGTCCACGGCCTAGTGCATCCTTCCGAAATAGGTATGGTCTTTCAGGGGTAGATGCATCTCGAATCATACACACAGTCCGCTCCTCCAGCCAACTTCGTCGATCAGGCTCCTCATCAATCCCAATTAGATCTCGAGACCCAAGTGTTGAGAAACTGAGGGTGTCTTCCCCGGAACTTATGTCACCACGGGAGGTAAAGAAAGTAATGCAGAGCTCCCACCGACTGTCAATTAAACTGGAAGTAGTGAAATCCTCACCGTTCCACAAGAAAGGCAAAGACGCCGGGACACCTGTCACTAATGAAGGGAAAAAATCGGGCTTGAAAAAGCCCTCTAATGGAAAAACACGTTCAACGACCCATTCTTCAAGTACAAAAACGAAATCTGTCAAAATATCGGATAAAGTGTGTGTAGAAAGCAACAACAGTACTTCCCGCACCGTTAGCAGTTTAAACAGTCAGAATACAGTTACATCCTCTAATAAAAGCGTTGCAAATGGCAGTACTCCTGTCAAACCACCTCGGAAAATTAAGACGAGAATCCTCGAAACCACCACATGCGATGAGTATAGTGGAACATCAATGGGATCAAGTGAAAAGTCCAACTTGAGCGGAACTAAAGTTCATAGAGTGAGCAAAGTGTCACCAGTCGCATCTCGACATGCCAGTTGCTTATCGCCGCATACTTCTCGGCCCCCGTCTCCAGGAGTGCCATCTGCAATATCGGTTTCGAGCAGCAGCCTCAACAATTCCTGTACAAATGGAAGTATCGCCAAGTCAGGTTCAACTGGTGAGAAAATAATGGGCTCCTCTGGGAAAACACCAACTGTAACTTCCTCATCTCATTCAATGGCAATACCGCAGGATTCAGCGGGGAAGCATTATGCAAGCACTAAGAAGAAAGTAGGGAGGAGTAGTGAAAGTACAGCAACAAGTGCCGTTATTAGCGGCATAAAGGGGAGTAGTTCTCTCCCTGGAAGAAAATTGTTTCGAGAAACAGGCGAAAGAAAGCAAGGAAATGGAAGTAATCGGATTAGCTTGTCATCTGGGAAAGATGATCGAAAAAGTCCAGAGAAGGAGAAGCTGCAGCAAACAGTAGCAACAACAAGCAAGTCTTTGAAAGGAGCAGCTCTATCCACAATAGCACCAATCCTTGGTGTGAAACCAAAAGGTGGTGGCGCAACCAAAGGAGGCGAGAGTGACAGGAAGAACGAAAAATACGATTCGACCACTCAGGAGAAAGCTGAAAAGGCTGCCACTTCTCTCCCACCGGAAAATCTGCGATGGAAAGAAGAAAAAACAAAATCGAACTCAAATATTGATTTACACGGAGACGAGATGATCAAAAGAAGTCATGGTTTTGTTGGTGGCGATGATGCGAAAAGAAATACAACTTTCTCTCAGAAAGACAAGGAAGCATTGGGCTATTGGACTATTCCGCCAAGAAAGCGAAGAGAACCATCTCCTGCTCGCCTAGGTACCACTTCATCCTGCCTCGAGAGACCAATGAGCCTCTTTGCCTTTAGATCTTTACCAGCTTTGACACCATATTTGACAGAAACAAAACGTGTTTCTCAGTCACTTTTCCTAACAAAACAGCACTCTCAACAGCAGTTCCCACTTGTGCGGCACACAAGAACATCAGCTTTACGTGAGAGACTTGCACATGACCCTCCGGGTGCCTCAGTTTCTGTGACACCTTTGAAATCAGGGAAAGATGAACATGCTAGAGCACAAGCTATCAGACGGGGGAAAATCATTCGCAGCGTCTCTTGCCTAACTTTAAAGGAAAAGTTGATCCGAGATTACACGTATACAAACTACATTTTAGAACTTCAACATGCGAGAAAGAGATCTCCGAGATTTCTCCAGCTCCACCGCCTGTACTCCAGTCTCGAGAGGCTTGGGCAACTGGAAAGATCGACGTCTTTGTATGACATCCCCGTCCTCAGCGCTGAGAAGCAGCTGGATTTTGAAGCTTGGTGGAAAGTTCGTAATCGTCTCCGTGTGGAGGAAGAAATGTCGAACATTGTGGACCATTTAATGGTAGCACAAAGGAATCGCGAATTTTTCTTTAGACCAAAGTCACCTGAGGCGGTAAGATGGAAAGGGGATTCCGCATTGAGATGTAAACAGTGGAACATCGATGAGCTGAGACATTTCCTTCTGACAGGAGAGTTTCTCAAGTCAAAGCACACGTCTGCCTCCGACCTTCACAAAACTGCATGGCGAGGCACGAGCGTGAAAGAAGTTGCACTCAATATGGAAGTTGCATCATTGTCCAAAGCGGATTACTATTACTACAGAGACAAAGCTGCGGAGTTCGCCCGAATGCCTGCTCTCCGACGTGCTTTCTCAATGACTTCCACTCTATCGGACGATCAGAAAGAGAAAATCAAGTCAAGACTTGGAACTCTCATCATAAAAAGAGAAAAGGGGAAAGGGGAACTTTCTCCGGAAGGGAATAGAAGTGGCACACCCGTAACAACGGTAAGAACGAGTAGAATGGGCATTATCCCGTCTTCCAGAAGTTTAATAGAATCAGATGGGGACCAAGTTATTGGAGTTGATGGGTTTTTAACGGAAACCGCAAAGAGACAACTGTCGAAAACACTTAGCGAAGAGTTTCAAGAGAGGAAGATGAAAGATAGGGAAAGCATTCGTGTCATTGAAGGTTCTTCTGGTAATAACATTACCATTAAGTCATCAGGGGAATCGGAATCTGACTCGTCCATGAAAACTGTAATTCATATGCCAGTCTCCACAAAAGTACTCCTCCGAAAATTCCACGAGCAGCAGGGCAACGGAACAAAAGGGAAAACTCCCATGTACTCCGTCTATTGTACCAAAGGCGTGCCTTCAAAAGTCAGCTTTTTCGAAACTTTTCACAAAGATTCCAACAACAACAAGGAGTCCATAGTTATTGCTCCATCCGAGGCGAAAATTGTCAAAACGAAAAGTTACGCAGAAAGAATTAGTACAAAAGACAAGGATCAGTACAATGCGCCGATTTTGTCTCGACCGAGAAGCCCAGCAGTTGGAAAAGCACAACCAATTCCTGCCAAACCTGAACTTTCTGCAAAAAGGTCAAGATCTGTTACACCGGAAAAGCGTGCGTTTGACAATAGGTACATGTCCCACATCAACGTAATATCCAAGTTGGCATCCCTCCTCCTCAAAAAGGACACTTCTCTCAAAAGTCTCGTGCGGAGAGAAGTTTTTGAACGAGATAAGGTAGAACGACTTCGCCTCGTTAATGCCGGTGAAGTGGACAGGTTGAAGAATTATTTTGAAGATTACGTTTCTGGTGACTATGATTCCAGCTTCCATCCGGAAGTTAGCCTCTTGCGATGCTTATTCTGTTCTGATCCAAATCTGGCCAGACTCACTGACAAATTCAATCTCGGTTCAAGTAGCGATCACAGGCGGTGTGCGAGTGCAGATATATTCAAGGAAAAGCTGGACTACTTTGAAGGGAAGGAGAGAGATCGTATCCGGCCTGATGGGAAGGAAAGTTCTCCGGTTCATTCTCGCTCTCCTGAGCTGTACTTCAGTTCCAGGTCGCGGAGACCAATATACCAACCCAGCTCGACACCAAATATTTGTCAACCTACTTTGACAGCCCATTGTTTTCTCGAGTCCCCTACCAAGTCTATGGAATTTGACACTTCCTGCTATAGCTCTGATTTTTCAGGGAATTACTGGGATTATCATTCAGCATCCCCAGCTCCCTCATCTACAACGGTTGCATATTCCCCTCCCGGAGTGGCAGCTGCTGGAGCTCCTGTTGCACTATCCGGTGATCCTAATCCCAAGTCAAATAGGGAAATTTCCTACTCAAGCATTCCACCTCGAATTCTCGAATCTCGTGTTCTTCCAACCCCGGCCCCAATAACTGCCTCCAGAAATACTTCCAGTACAATTCCAAACAAAACAAGTGGATCGATACGGGAGGATATTGGGAAAAACTGGAATTTTGATCCGGCACTGCATCAACCAAAGTTCAGATATGTTCCCCAGCCTCCAATTATTGAGCCACGACAGTATTACGGTAGCGGTCATTTCTCGCGAATGGGGTCATCATTGTCATTACAGCCCGGATCATTACCTCACATTATACCGCCTCCTCCAATTCCTCCTCCGCCAAATCAGCATTATCCAAACAGACTGGCCAAATCAGAAAGTTTTCATGTTTCTTCGTCACCCCACATGAACCCTCAGTTGTACCGGAGCGTGCGGCAGTGGAACCCAAATGTACGAGGACAATCAGCAAGAGGTGATGACACAACGGATGATTCTTGTATAACACTCTATTACTATTACGGAGTTGTATAGTAAATGTAGATGTAGAAACAGGCTAGGTGCACTTATTCGTGTACATATAAATGACGCACTCATGTAGTATGTAGGGTTTATTGCCAGTTTGGCGATTCACAGATATATATTGCAACTTGCAAGGAGTTTACTGATGAAAGAAATACAATTACTATTTAGGCAGTTTGTCATCCATTTGCTTTCACGCACCTGTTCTACTCCGGCACATTAGGTTTCTACATGAATGAAAAAATTATAATGATTTGCGGCAATGTTATTCCTTTAGGACCTGTCCTTGGTTTGCAGACCACGGTATGAGAATGTATGCACTTTGTAGGCATATACCAAGGAATGGATGATGCATGAAAGAAGCTATTTTTCTTCTTCCAACGTTTTCACTTCTTCTTCTACCTCTCCAACTAATTTTACATTTGATCTTGATATTCGCGAGCTGACTTTAAAATATAATACTCTACACTCTACACTTTACTTCAAACTTGTAAATATATTCTTTTTATATAGTTATATAAGCCAGAAAACTTTGTGAAACTAAAACATAATGACTGCATATTACAATTTTGTTGTAATGACGAGGAAAATACTATTTTAGCACTGCCGAGTTCGGCATAGTTTATATACTTAATTACATAAGACGTCGGACTATCAACGTGGCCCAAATACATACTTCCACTGGTCAACATAGCATGGCACATAATTTATAGATAAGATTAATGACGTACGTATGTTCACAACACAAGAATGGATACGACCGTTTATACGACAAAACAGACAGACTTTACTCCTCGTCCTTTCCTTGCCAAGTTGAGTTTTTTAGCTTTCTCATTTGATTTAATGGGAATGTGAAACTTGCACTTGCGAAGTTCTTGAAAAGTGTGAAACACATGTGAGCCTATTACATGCTCGTTTATTATAAGGAAGAAAAAATGTCCTAAGAATTGCACTTTAATTAAATAGACGTATATGCTGGGTTGAGACGTGGGACGAATCAATGCATGCACATGTGCAATTTCACTCTATTAACTTGCCGAATGTATTTTGAACTGGGAGAATGTGCTTGCGGCAGATGCCGGAACATGCAAAGGGCATAGATTACTAATCCTAAGACGTTTCTGCGTGATAGTGGACATGCGACCTTTGTAAATATGTACATACATACGTATTAGAACTATATACTTTCATTTCCTTACAATATATTGTACTTATGATTTCACTTATGATCAATGTATATTTGTAAGTATAAAAATACGCGATCCTCATTCCAAAAGTTCTTGAACTCTCCTCTGTCTCGACTGGCTTGCTAAAGGAGTCAGAAAAAACTTTAAAATGTGATCGGATGAATCCAGTGTTTTAGCTGTACGAAAAATGCTCTGCAAGTATAAATTGAAATACTTTATGGATGATTTCCTTCTTCCATCTGCTTTCAACTTGTTGAAATCTTTGAAGTTGAGAGACTCGAGGAAAAAAGATATACCGTTCGTTTCATGCTTTGGTTTTATTGGTGGTGTCGTGGTGTGGTATATGTGGTTTTATTCGGTATGCACTCGCGTCGCGAGTTGCCTCTGGTGCGGGACACTTTTACTTTACTCTGGTTGATAAGTTTTTAATTCAATTTCTGCAAGAAAACCTTTCCAACTAACTCCAAGGGACATTCTTCTCTGATTATTCTTTCACTCCTTGTACCAAAAACTTGTGTGGTTAATTTGTGTGAATGTTACATAAATTGGAATAAAATCAGTGTGAACTGGTTCGGTTTGTTTGTGGGCTTTCCGCTCTATTGGCATGATTGATAAAACGGCATGATACAAAACTGAACTAAACAACTGAAAATCGAATTGACTAAATATTTCTGCGTTCGGAGCTACTGCTACTAATCACATACGAAAGATGCTCTGCAAAACATAGGGATGGCAATTATAGTTCGAGCGACATTGTTGTAAAAACTTTGCTGATATTAAGTAACAGAGGCAGACACAGCGTGAATGCTTGCTTCAGTCGCCTTTCGTTACATGGCATTGTTCCCCAATGACAAGATTGACTTGCGAGTGGAAGAGTGCGAGTTCTTTGAAAAGCATGAATTAACGGTGGAAATTGAAGAGAATTGGTTTATCTCATTCATCCATTCAGAATACCATCAAGGAGTTGGAGCAGGTGGACTTGGACAAAATGTTGGCCTGCCTCTGCAGAGATCAGCGTCTCTCAACTACGCCCATCATCAACGTGCCACAGCGAACAGTAGCAATATTGAGCAGCAAAGGATAATTTCCGAGTCTTCGACAGTGAATAGTGTTGGCCCTCCTTCCGTGTCAGATATTGACAGTCAGATTCGATTGATTGAGAGTCAGTTTGACTACAGTGACAACTCTTGTAGTGATGCTGTCACTGTCCCCCTTGCTAATAATTCTGCCGATGCTGCTACTCGTAGAATGCTGCAGCTAGAAACTGCTTCATCATGTAAGTGAGCTGAATGAAGGATGGTATTTTTTGAATTATTTTGTTTTACTCCTTTTTTGTTGTGGCAAGTTAAGATAAGTTCAATTTTATTTGTAATCTCGTTTGCAGTAGTTCGCGCATGTGATTTTGCAGTAGTTTTAGGCATCCCTCACCGAGAGTTCTCCTTTAGTTCCGCACAGTTACTCAGACCTGGTTTTAGGAGTGTTTACATAATTTAGTAAATTCGGTTGTTTTGCGAGTTTTAGTGTGTTCAGTATATAGTATCCCAAAAGCCAAATGTAGATCTTAAAGATTCGTTTACTTTTTGGTCCGCATGGTCCGAGAATCTAAAAATTTGATACCGAGTTCACGACTGCGAAGGCATTTTAAACTTCTACATAAAGTGCTTCAGAATAGTTATGAACTTAATATCTTTTGCAATTTATATCGACACGAACAGTTTAAGCGCTACATTCAGAGTCAAGACTGAATTGTGTATAGCAAAACATATTTGACATCAATACTTCAAATGGCTTAAAGTAGAGAATCCGAGTGTTGTGTCGCACAACATTAATGTATAAGGTGAAAGCTATTTTCACCGAAGTAGTTTTTGCAAGGTATTGTAACATAGTAGTTTTGACTTACCTAATCCACATGCAATTACAAAAAGGCTTAAATAGCACTAGAAAAAGCGTCAAGCAAAGGTACTAGGGTCGGTGACAGGTTCAGTAGTCCTAACAAATTCCATAACTGATATCATATAACAATAATCATATTTTAAAGATTTGACTTGTGCCCGTGGCCGGTGGCCCGAGACTGCAAATCAGAATTTGTGTCGTAAAACTTTTCACTGTAATATGTCCAGTGCAACGACAAAAACTGACATGTTTGTAAAAGAAAGGGCTGCGACGGGTTGATGAAATTCCATAACCAAGTTTGTTCTTGTACCAAAAATGGAAAATGCACTGACATTTTTTAAAAAATCAATTTGAGAAACGTGCAGTCACGATCGCACTCACGCGTCAGTGAGCTTCAGTTTGCGCAAATAATTTACTTTGTGTAGTCATTCTGCTACGCAAAGGAACTTGAGTATTTTCCAAAGGGAAGAACTCCATAATGTATTTGATTCTTTTCTCTTAAAACCCTGAACAAACAGCATCACCAGTAAAGTACTCCGAGTCTGAAGTAAACATCCATTACAAAGCTCCAGTGAGATTCGTGGAGAAGGAATTTATTGGGGAGGAAGAGCTGCGAAGACGACAGGAGATAGCAATGAGGAGATTTTATGAAGAGCAGCGACAACGGAAGTTCCTCCAAGAGATTCAAGACATGGAAAATAGAAGGCACATGGACAACTTCACGTAAGTTGCAATAGTTACATATATACCTGTTCAAATATCTACACTTTCTCCTATGGAGTCTCCAAACGAAGGGAATGATTTCAAAGGAAGTTACGTTTACATTTTACGATGCGAATGGTTTTGTCCATGGGGTTGCATGCTAATGCTAAGTGAAGAATTCAGTCATTCACAAGTTCCAAGAATTCAACACAACTGACTCCCACAACGTTCTATGGAAAATTACAGACTTGTTTGAAAACTACATCGGAAACTTCGAACTCAATGTTTTCCGTTTTAAAAATAGTTTGTTCATTACCTGATTTTAAAATTGGTTTGCTTTCAATTTTTTATATCCCTACGTCAGACTTCGAACGTCAAACGTCATATACCAAAAATATCGAGGTTATCATATTACGTATTGCGATGCATTTTCTCACTTTCTAGGAACGTGATATTTGTGTTATTTTAGCCCATCGCAGAAATCGCCAATTCCATTAAATCGGTACGATGACGTCATTGATGAGCTTCCGAAAGCGATGAGATGGAGAGAAAAGACTCCAGAGTCGAAATTAGCTGCCAGAGCACTCTACAACTTTGCAGCACAAAACTCCAGGTAAGAGTTGGAGAAAATATCGATATGAATATAAATTCTGCACCAGCACGTGGAAACTCGAGCCACTACGAAATGTAAAGGTTAAATTCAAGAAATTGACAAATTGCTGCTGTTGCTTGCTTACACTTCTCGTGTTACATTTTTGTCTATGTAAAGCACGTTGACGTTTGTTGAGTTGAATCATAAGGAAACATTTGAATACCATAACTGAGCCAGGCTGACGTGTACGATACTATACACCACTCACACTGCTAATGATATCATGTCGTGCATGTCGCTTTGACATTTTGATTTCGAATTAAAATTGTATATAGACAATGGAATTATAGAGAACTTAATAGCCTGGAAACTGTCAAGTCAAATATGTGCCTAAGTGTATTTTGTATTTCAACCTTGCCTTATGACAGTAGTACACAAGCCTTTTTTGTATTCAAAGATTCAATAATACCCAAGGGCAATATATGATTACGTGCTAATTCCTGATAGACGTACACGAAGAGATCTCTTTGCCAAACTGCTATATGCTATTGTGACGCTTACATATGTACATATACGAGAAGTGGGGGAGTTGTGCTGGATATCATGAATGTGTGTTGGAATATGTTTATGGTTCTAATGGCTGGAAGTATTTTGCTGGTTCTCAGAGAGCTGAGCTTTCGCAAAGGAGAAGTTCTAATAATTCGCCGCAAAGTGGATTCTAATTGGTATGAAGGGGAACACAACGCTGCGGTGGGAATCTTTCCGTGCTCTTACGTGGAGGTAAGAAACTTTTGTCCTTAATTCTGTTTCGTCTACTTAAAGTTTGCCCACACCGCTTACGCTAAGTTTTCCCTTGCTTAATGAACTGAAATGAATTCAGAGAGAGCCCTTTGAAATGCTCGCAATTTATTAGCGGAACTTGTAATTTGCTATTCTTGATAATAATACTTTAACTACGTCATCTTTATAAAACTTTGTGTATCTACTGGAGTAGGTAGGAATATCAAAAAGTAGCGTTTCATTCTGACTTCTTGCAACCGCTGACCTTGTTTCAGTCTCGACTAAAGTTGGAACTCCAGTGATACTTTTTAGCATCACACGAGTTTGTGGTCCCAAGCCGTATGGCTCCTCCTTACGAACGTTGAGGAAGTATGTGCCCCTTTTCCTGCGAACATGTACATAAGACAAATAGACTATGACTTGGAGAAAAATCACCACGAATGTATGGGATCTTGTCTACCCATAAGAGAGGACATTCCATTTTGATCACGTAGCACGCATTAATCTTTTCATTTATGCGAATGAGCTCTCTGGGCAGTAATATTTATCTCTGACAGTTTGCTGATTTACTTGAGCAACTTTCATAGAATTGTGGACTTACCATCTGGGACAGTGCTCCCCCAAGAATGCTATGTCGTCCCCAGTACAAGCACACTGATCTCTGGAGAATTTTTGCCAGCTTTCACATCTGCAACTTGGGAATAGGAATGGCGATAGAATTGATTCGGCAAAGTAAAACATTCCCCTTTCGTGGCTACAGTAGAAGTCTACATCAATAAAAAAGACCGGCTGTGTGTAAAATGTAGCTAAATTGAAACGTAAATCAAGAATGATTGAAACCAGTGAAACCTTTAGCTGTGGCGATTGTCTTTGGGGGACAACTAGGTTGCTTGGAACCGCCGGCAGGATAAAAGTCTATGTGTCCGATCGGTTCTCTTATGCCGAGATGGGCTCCTACTAAGAAGTTTCCACCGTCCACATGTAATACGTCCACAAATTTAGCGTCACCCTTGTCAAGCCTTCGTTTCGGGTTGTAGTTGAATGGAATGCCGTAAAATGGGCCGGCTGGATCCATCCCTAAATTGCATTTGTACGAAAGTCAAAATTCTGGAGAAACATTCTATTTTGTCCAAATTGCCATAAAATAAACAAACGTAATAGGTAACCTGTTATTCTCCCTATTTGCCCTTCAAGCATCTTCCCTGCTCCTCCAGCTACGTGAGCTCCCCAGGAATGTCCAAGTAGATGAATTGCTTCGAAAGGGGTACCATGCAAATTTAAAAAGCGGAGAAAGTTGGTCAGCCTCTCGATCGCAATATCTCCATTATTAGTACCGTACTGGAAGTGCGATGCCAACCATGTCCAATCCATCAATATGAAATTGACGTCTGCAAATGTGAGGTATGCATCTCTGATGTACGCACTCTCTTTGTCCAGGCGCTTCTCATTTGATCTGTGGTTTGCTCCATGCAAAAATACTTTGGTTAACCTTCGACTGTCAAAGTTAGTTGAGAATAACGACCTGGCGTTCCACACCTCAATTTCTTGAGCCAAGTATGGATTTTTCCTGTATCAAAAATAAAACATCCCACGAAAATCCAAATTTGCTAAAAAACTGTTTTATAAAGTTACACAATAATGCTAGCACTCCTAGACCTAGTCCAAAGCCGAAATCGAACACCATTCTTCAAGTCGTATATTCCCTTATTCACAAATCCATTGTCGTATCGCCGTACTTGATCAGGATCATTGTGAACTCTGTATTCCCCTGGGCCTGGAAGCAGTAAAGGTACTTCTTTAACAATACCGTCACCGTGTGTGTTGACGTCATACCTAAATAGCATCTTAATGACGCGGTTATGTGCGTTTAAAGCATATACCGATCTTTGGATTCAACAAGTACGACATCATAACGAGGAGTAAGCCATTCATTTTGACCCAGATTAAATTCACAGCAAAGTCACATTCACAAGTTCACACTTCAAAACTCCATTTGAGGCACGTGTAAAACTGAAACAAAATAAATATCCAATTGCATAACTGATATTGATTTTAATGACTAACCATAGAACCACAACTTTTGCGCGGATCCAGACGATTACCTCGCGCAATTATGGACAGCTATCAACTAACGTTGAATAGCTTAGAGTGTCCTCAGCAGCAGATTACAATTTGAGCAAAACAAGGAAGACAACCATGCTACATGAACATATGCCATGGAAAATCGGATAAACCACCTCACCATGATGAGATGCAAGCTCTCTGGTCGGTGAACTACTGCTAATATGCATGTACTGAACAATGGAATAAAATTTCGTGAGAAATTTCGAAATGGTCTGAGGAGAAGTGTTTGTGAGTGGAGGGTCATCGCCATTATTACATTTACTACGATAAGCGGAATGATTGCAAGCAAATATTATCTGCATTGCCACTACATTGCTCAATCCTTCCAAAGTAGCAACATAGGAGCATCTTCTTACCTATGCACGCGTGTCAGCAGAGTACTATTGTGTAAAGTTTGGTAATGCACTTTTCACATATGAGGTAGAGTGGTCGTCTGCCTTCAGATAAAAAGGCTCTTGATCATGACCGTCAAATAAGTCTGCGAAAAAAACATGCATACTTATATATTCCGTGGGAAATCTCAAGGGAAACTTCCTTTTTTACTTCAACGCGTCCAGTTTTTGCTTAATAAATCTTGTAACAAGTTTACGTAAGCATATATCCAACTTCCTCTTTTATACATTTTATGACTTGTGCAAGGTAGCATATGGAAGCAATGCGAAGTATATTGCCAGACTCTCAGGTTTTGTCATTCAACATGGAGTTAGTATATGCGATCAGGCAATGTAATTTCGAATATGCTTGGAGATTTTCTGAACTGTAATAATTTCATTAACCTTGGTCATTGTAGATTACAAGATTAGTTCTTGTAGGTAGAACTACGTGTACACTAGTGTCACTAGTCTCAACTCAACATTATTAGAGGACATGATGTGGTGACTGCAATGGCCAAAGTTGCGAGGCTAAATTATGCTTGAAGCACAAATGGGAACAATTTTTTTCTTGTTTGTTCTGACAACTTGCTTGTAATTACTGTTTTCATCCAGGTAATTCCATCTTACGATGTGGAGCGCGCAACGCCTCGTTTGGCAACGGAAGGCCAGGCTAAGGTTCGATTTAATTTCACAGCAGCCACTCCTGCCGAAATGTCAATAATCAAAGGAGAGACTGTGGTGCTAACGAGGAGAGTGGATGGAAACTGGTATGAGGGACGAATTGGCTCTCGTCGTGGCATCTTCCCAACTAGTTACATTCACGTTCTCCGGGAACCGGGATCCATGGACTTGACAACCTCATCTTCCAAGTCACCGAAACCAATTGGAGCTCCTGCCGCTCACAGCCTTGTCACGCAAAACGGTGCTGGGATGTATAGTACGGCGAGGCACAGTTACAAGCCTAACGAATACTCACTCGGTGCGGATTTATCAAATGTGAGTTTATTTTCTCCTCCACTACAAATAGATATAGGCAAAAAACCATTTCTCGTTCATTAACTACCTTTACTTCTTACATCATGCAATGAAGATAAAGCTAGGAAACCCTCTATCAAACCCCTTCTCCTTTGTACCTGTAGATACAGCAGATACCTTCTCAGATAGATACAGCATGTATGTTCACTAGAAAAAACCCTAGACCAGCAGACTTTTAGTTTTGTGCCACAACCTATCTTTGTGCTCGCATCTTTGTATTTGTACGACAGCAATCATCAGAGCAAAGAACGTTATTGTAGTCATGTTCTTCTATCATTACGCGCTTATTACTTTGTCACAAATACAAGGCAAAAACTTCGTATATATGTTCATGCGTTCGAAGGACTTTGCAGAATTTTTATCTATATTTGCTTTGGGTTTGTGATACATCACGCTCTGAGGGATCGGGAATGGGAAAATTATGCGAACTCTTTTGTGAAATGTGTTACATCTCCTCTTGTCAAGTCTACAACACATCGTTGCACAAATGGTTTTTGTATCAGAGAAGCTCGCAGCTTATTGTCTTATTTGGGATATTTCCCTTTAGATTGACTCTTTCATCACAGCGCACTCCTCCGTTCCTTCTGGTCATCCTTACAGGAAAGAAAACATCCTTCAGCAACAACACCAGAACAACAGTAGATCCCACACAGATCCCGGAAGGAATAGATATGCTCAGAACTTGACCATTGACACAAGAATTGAACCTATTCCGTAAGAATTGATGATGCTTTTTTATGCAATCTTATGTGTTTCCACACATTTTTCTTGTTTTTGCGTGTAGTCCGACCTTCAATTTCAGCCTTCCTGCTCCTTCGCTTTGCTGCTAATGCGTTTTTTAATCAATGCCCTTGCTCATGAAATATTGAGTAATTGATGCAGCAATTTTTCGTTAGATAACACGGAAATACTTAACTTTTTTGTGTGCCAAACTGGAAATTGAGCGTGGTTTACGAATGTGCCAATTGCTACAGGATTTAGCGAAATTTTGGATAGTTGTCTTAGTTAATACTTCACTTGCCGGTGTTTATTTGTGTAATTTGGTTTGCGGGTGAAAAACAATGTTAGCTTTTATAAAGTAGTCTGTAGTCTGCAAGTGCAAATAGTACTCAAATTTTTCACATTGCCTATTGCCTACTTCCTGAGGGCTCTTGAAATCAGCAATTCAGACAATGCGAAATATTCGTGTTGTTGAGTATGTGAACGTTTGAACTTTTCATGCTCAATTCCAGAGTTGCATGTTCTTTCTCTTTTCTATAAAACTTGTAATCTGGTTGCTTCGCTTTGATTTGCTTTAACCTTATGCGATACCAGGCGTGCTCCTAGTTGGGTTAGAGTGAGAGCAAACTTTTTCCTCATCGCTCCCTCCCGAATACAAAGAAAGACGAAATGATATTACTGTTGCCTCATACCATTCACGACTGTTGATAACATCTTAAAACGTCGCAAGTTTGATAATAATGGCATTAGATTGCTCAGTACTAGAATCAGAAATACTTATAGAATGAAATTTTTTCTTTTAATGGCAATCACGGGTAATAATAATCCAGAGAATTTTAATGCTTTTCTGTCCATCGAGGTATTGTCATTGGCCTGTGGTATACACATGGGGCAAAGTGATAGAAAATAAAGTTTTTGGCCAAACGATGTTCTATTGTCTATTGTTATACTCATTCTAGACAAACGTTACTTCTTTTGTTTATTATTGTAAATTCATTTGAGTTCCCTGATGATAGTCTCCGCAATAGCACACTATAATTTAAAGAAATAGTAACAAAAGTTTCTGCAGCGATTCATTTAAAAGTAATTAATGAGGAAATTCTGCAATTTATTGACTTACCTAAAGACGTAATACGAATCTATACTGGCAGGACTGAACAAAGTTTGTTTTCGCACAGAAAATTTAAAGCTGGAAGATTATTTCTTGAGAAAGCAATTTGCCAGTTTCGAGACTTTGTGCCGCTTTAAATCAGTAGGATTTTGAATGCCTCTGTGATCAATTAAGCTTACTGGAAAAGGATTACTATATTGCTTTGTTCCAAAACAACTGGCTCATATTCCACAGAGTACAGCGAGCGTGACTGCTATTTTCAAAATACGGAAAATAATGGACGATAAGGAGATTAAGATTAAAATGTCTTGCGCAACATCTCATCAAAGTTGTTTTTCTCTGTATATTTTGTAAATCAACAGGTATAGAGCGGTGTACAACTACAAACCAGCACATGAGGATGAATTAGAATTGAGAGAAGGCGATCTTGTGCACGTCCTGGAGAAATGTGACGATGGCTGGTTTGTAGGCACATCTCAAAGAACGGGTCTCTTCGGAACATTTCCTGGCAACTACGTTGAGCGTGCTTACTAGAGGGCACATCATTACATCCCTGACATACTGTCCATCCATACATCCTGAGATCTTGTACGTGTGCATCAGAGTGACTGCGAGAATAACGACGAGCAGATGAATAGATAAATGGATGAGTTGTCTGTTAGCTGAATTCAATTTACATCGTTTTGAAAGACAGGATTAATTTTCACTCTAAAGCTTCTCCTCATCGTTCATCAGGAGCGTTATCATCCACGTCGAGGCATAATTTCATGTCGTCGTGGTAGGTAGCTCACAGCTTTTGCAATAACTCTGAAATCCTGTCGGAGAAGCTCATGTGATTTTTCTAAAACTTTCATCACCCGTGGCACGCAATTCAACGCAGTCAATACGAGTTAAAGGGGGTAAGTGAAGGCAGATGGAAGTTGCCACACATCGTCTTCTTTCCGTGGTAGAAGTGCTTTACGTAAGGAAAAAGTCTGATTGCCATACTCCCAATAAAGGTAAATGGTAGTAAACATTTACATACTACATCCAAGTACCCTACAGGATATCGTAGGCATAAGAACTTGAATATACCGAATTCAATTCCAGTGCTAAAAAGTAAGTTTCATCAATTCCCGTAATATATGGCGCTCACTGTAACCATACCTGTCGCGGCACATAATAGTATTGCCCCATAATGTAAGTGGAAGTCGTACATCAGAGGAACTCGAGAGTGCTTGTGATTGAAGACCTAGGCAAAGAAGCAATGTCATTTCGTGTCAAATAAGATTATTTCCCCAACTCTGATATGTACTCTGGTTTTTAATTGATCTTGTCATGTAGGCTCCAAAGATTTTCCCATGCTTGCCCCTGTTCAGGTGTGTATTAAAGATATATATAAAAATACGTAAGTTAATGTCAAATCTTGTTTTGTTATTGCAAGTATGCTGGCATGCTGAGAATGTGTTTTGTGTCCTCTTTTGTTGTACGTTCATAAATATAGTGGTTTACTTGTGTCTGGTGCGAAATGTCTACACTAGTTTTGTTTATATGTATACAGAATAATGCAGACATTGAAGGTGTTAACTATATATGTACCACGAGCATGAAAATTGCATGTCGAACATTATACACATATTGATATGTTGTTAGTAGAAGTATGTTATACTATACATGTATGTGTACATTTTATTCGTATAGAACATTGATAATATATTATATTATTGGTAAACCTAATAACATCAAATTATATGGACTAGTTCGAAGGATATTTGATATAATCTTGTTCACACCACGCTTAATATTAGGAAAAACAAAGGTTTACGCTTGTTACCTCTACGAGATAAGCTACTCGATATTGCGTATTATAGCATTTTACTGTCAAGACCAAGGAATAACTGAACTGGCTAGTATTCGAGAGGGTAGAAAATATTTTCTACTAATACACGAGTGCTAAACCAGCGCATTCGTTAAAGGGAAAAATACCACTATGCATGTTAACCGGCTTAATAGTACTTTCCTACTCAAAAAACTAAATGGTACTGTTGCAAGTGCATTTATTCATTCAGGCATGTAAGTTATTAGACACGTAGCCCGCAGCTAAATATTAAGTGAGATAAATTCTTTCCCCGGGATCGATACTTATGACTAATATTAATAATTAATATTAATTAATATTAATGATAAGACGAACCTGGAAATTGTAGACGTAAGACTATGGGAAATTTTGAAAGTTCAAACGTCACGGCGGATTAGAAACCCATAAGAAACCGATACATCAATATAAATATGCATAATATATTAGAGTTTAGCCCACGCAAAAAGTGTGAACGTTCACTACCGACTGTAATTGGAGTAAATAATACGTTTTGTGTAGATGTAACCAGGAACGGGTTTTTGTGGAAAATAAACTGGTTTTTATGATTGTAGAAAGAAATATATGTATGAACATGTACAGTAGATAGGCAAACGAGCGGGTATTATTAACCACTTAAAACAGCTATTATACCAAAGAATTGTAGTTTAAAATAAGCATAGGTGACACTAAACTTTTTAGTTAGGATAGTCAATGCCACAGATGAAATTTTGTTTTGCATTCTGGCACACTTGTAGTCAACTTTTTATTTTTAAGGATTTATATGCTTACAATCTGCGGTTACCGTAACCTTTTTATCCAACACGGCTACGTTAGTAATTTGATTGTGTGTAGTTAGTCAAGTAGGCGTAGTGTAAAGTTAAAATGTACTTCGTACCCCTGCTCACTAACTGAGCACAAAGAAAATAAGATGAAGAATGCCTTAGAACTCGGAATTGGAAATACGCTTGCTGTTAGATTATTGTGCAACCTATTGAGCACGAATTCACAAAATGATGCTACTATAAAAAGGGAAAATTTTGTAGACGAACCAAATCCAGTTTGAGCAAAACTTTTTCCACTTTCACTCTTCACACTTTACTAGGATGGAAAAAAACTAACGGATTTCAGGCGTACTTTCAGCCACACAGAACTTATAATGCACGCTTGCCTTTTTGAAGGGAGAAAGTTGAGTTTTTATTTGCTTACATAGCCCCAAATAGGAAAGACGTTATGCCATACTTATATGCTTGCATGTTGTTATACACGTACAGTAAAGCCGTGTCTTGTAGCATACACTCATTTACGTGAGTCAGCACTGCATGACTGAGAACACGGTTATTATGGACGGTGCCTTGTACTTTTACTGTATGGTGTTTTTCAAAATAAAAATATTCTCCACTCACCAAACATTTTAAAGTTTTGATGATTTTTGTGCTCGTAAATTTGATATTCACTATATACGGTCTATCGACACTAATACTACTTGTAATGTATATGAATACGAATAATTATATGAGATAATTGTTGAAACCCATTGATGAACTAAGCAAAGTATTATTACTGTTAACAAATCGTGTAATTTATGAAAGAAAAACCGACACGAGGAGAGAAAATACGATGCAAATCTGTCATGATATTACAAATAAATCAAGTTGAAAGTTTGAAAAAAGTTTGTTTGTTTAGAACGATTTATTTTATTTCAGTCATACCACGAACGAACTTAGTACATCGTTATTCTTAACATTAATCACATCACAATGTGTACGTTTACAAAAGTAATTGGTAGTGCGAGAAGTACAAAATCGGTTGAATCAAACCCTCTATGTCAACCCATTAACCCAAAAGAGAAATTCATACGATCAGCCACTTGCTCTGGAAAGATACAGTGATTCCATATATACGTACAAAAAGCACCATAATTTAATTCGTATGTTGAATGTTGACACATGTTCGAGGGCTGCTCGGTTTGCTCTTTTTTGGACCTCGCAACTTACTCACAAGACAAGAAACCTCACGCTAGAAGTGGTTTGACACAAAGTGAAACTAAAGAAGTAACTGAAGAGACAGCAAGCTAAGCATTTCCACCATGTGC